>CAUYQV010117249.1:0-47335 GCA_963574575.1 Galagoides demidoff
CTTTTTTTCTTTTTTTTTTTTTGAGACGGAGCCTCAAGCTACCCCCCTGGGTAGAATGCCATGGCATCACAGCTCATAGCAACCTCCAACTCCTGGTCTCAAGCGAGTCTCCTGCCTCCGCCTCCCAAGTAGCTGGGACCACAGGCGCCTGCCACAACGCCCGGCCATTTTTTGGTTGCAGCCATCATTGTTGTTTGGCGGCCCGAGCTGGGGATTCGAACGCGCCACCTTAGGTGTACGTGGCTGGCGCCTCAGCCGATTGAGCCACAGGCGCCGAGCCGACGTCATTTTCTTAGTTATTGTTTACTTTTTTCTCTTTAGAAGGATGGATTTATTGGAAACTTAAAATGACAGGGCTTTGATAATTAAGAAGAAGAAACAAATTGTCAAGTAATTGATAGCCTTGTGAATGATCACATATTACAGTCAGTTGCTAAGGAAATGTGTTTTGGCTCCTTTTTATAGTAGTTAATGAACATTCTACTCAAGTTATATAGTTCCTTTCCACTTAAAAATTTATGTATTTATGTGACTTATATTTTAAAAAGGCTAGTTTATGAAATCACAATGAGTTAGCAAAACTTTTAATACACGAATTTTCCAAATTTTATTAAGACCTTTTTGGTGTTATATCCCCAATGCATTTATAGCAAATGGAAAAATATGGTTTGGTTGCTTTGCTTTGGTTACTCTCAAAAAGGATACTCCTTTATGTGTTGTTTTTACTTCACATCTATTGTGTGATGAACATTTACTTTGTCTATATAGATTAAATAGGGCATGCCTTACTTTATGCAGTGTCCACATGAGAATTTAACAGTGGACTTAGTTTGACCTTTGGAAGTAGTATAGTAAATTTAATGATGTTTCTTTGAGCTCTTGAAGGAATTCTTTCTGTTCTTTTGGTTTTTTTTGGAGACAAGAGTCTCACTTTGTGACACCCAGTAGAGTGCTGTAGTGTTATAGCTCACAGTAACCTCATACTCTTGGGCTCACAGTAACCTCATACTCTTGGGCTCAAGTGATCCTCTTGCCTCTACCTCCCAAGTAGTTGGGATTAATAGGACCCCGATGCTGGGCTATTTTTAGAGATGGGGTCGTGCTCTTGCTCAGGCTAGTCTCTAACTCCTGAGCTCAAGCAATTCACCGGCTTTGGTCTCCTGGAGTGCTAGGATTATCGTTGTGAGCCACCACACCCAGCCCCTCTTTCTGTACTTTTTGGCTATATTTATACATCTTTTATTTTTCTTCAGACATTAACAATGGCAGTGATCATCTTGAAAAGGGGAGTAGAAACAAGGATGTTACATGTTCTGATTTAAAAATGGAACCTGCTCAGATTTCCAGGAAGACAAAAAAAAGGATGAGAAATAATTTACCTAATTCTTGTAATTCTACTCCTTCTTTGGATATGTCAACAGAACAGATAGTAAGTAGAGGTATTTAAATGTCATATGAAATATTTCTGTATTATAATAAGAATGAACTGACCATAGCCAAATAGTGTTCCTTCAGCTTTCTGCTTTTATGATCATAATTTCCTCTCTTTTTCGGTTTTCTGCTAGCTTTATTTTTAAAAAGCATTTTAAATGTAACTTTTCTCTGTAATACAGTTATTTGAACAAATTTCAAATGTTATACATGAGTAAAAAGTTAAAATTGCTCTTTTTCCAATACCAGTCTTTTCTTAGTAGTTTGATGTATATCCTCCAGACTTATTTTTGTTTCTTTTTCCTTATTTTAGCTATACTATTCCTGCTGTCCAGTCACTAATTTTTTTCACTTGCTCTGTAAAATTATTATTGGATTTATTTTTTCAGCAGTCATTTACTTACCAAATTCTTGGAGCTTCTACTTATCTAGAGTTTAGGCAATTTGTTATTTTATTTTATTTTTTTAGGCAATTTATTGTTAAGTAATAATTATCATACCTTGTATACATTACCTGTTTTTCAAAGATTTAGCATGTAGTTAGCTATAAAACAATGATACATGTAAGATATCTTTTTGATTCTTTTAATTTGCAAGCTGTTTCAGGACCTTATAGTGGCTTTAGGTTATAATTATAAATGTAATTCAGAGTGATATAGTAATGGAGATATTGACGGCATTGGTTGATTTTCATAATTTTTAATGTTGTTACCTTGTTAAATTTTAATTTTTTTGCTTTTGTTACTAAAGCAGTTGTTCACAAGGTCTTATTACTTTTGCAAAATAAAAATGTTAAAAAATGTCAGTCTGAAGTTGACTTAGATTGTAAGAGACCATCTGAACCACTTGTAAAGATGAGAATCTCTTATAATCATTATTTAGCTATTTTGGACAGACCAATTCTAGATTTTTATACCTGGGAGACACTGGCAAGCATAATGTAGTATAATTGTCTAGTTTTCTATCCATGTAGTTACAGAAATGATATATTTTTACTTTTATCTTTTTTTTAAGTTTAAATCTCACAATTATAGTTTAAACAAGCCAAATTTGAAAAAATGTTTTTTATATGCTTATATTCAGAAAGAACAAGAAAATGAGGCAATAGTATCCACTGAATTTGAAAAGTCAAGTGAAAGCTATCATGAGGACTCAGAAATGCTTGAAGAAATTATACCCAAACACATAGAAAGTGATTTTCCTAAACCACCTTCACCAAATAGTCAAGAGGTGGATTTGAGTGCTGCCTTCAAAAGTGCCTCTGCCTGTTCAACCACTGAAACTTTTGAGAGCTCTATTTTCAGTGATACTGTGATTGAGAAGGATGAGAATGAGTCGAATACAATAGAAAAGCCTATTCTAAGTGGACACAGTGAAGGGAACCAGTCATTGATCTCTGCTGAACTAAGTAAGTAACAGGAAGATTATAAGGGCACTGATTTTCTCTGCTTATTTAGTTTTTTTTTTTTTCTTTTCTTTCTTTTCTCATTGAGCAAATTTTGCTTAGGAAATAATAAGCTGTCTATAACGTTGCTGTGGAATATATTAACTGTAGGAAGAAAGACTTAGGGTTTTGGATTTCCTTCATAAATCTTTCAATATTGATTTAGGTAAACTAATGGAATGAGTGGCAGAGAAGCTAATTTTTTCTTTCATTAGTACAGTGGCAGTGTAACTCAGTAGTTTTAATATATTCTCCAAGGACTACTATTATTGTCAGCTGGTTAATGAAGCTGAAGTATGGAGAATTTAAGTATTATTCAACTATTATCATTTTGATTTAATTATTTCTGAGTAGTTAATGTAGTCACATGATACAAAAAGTTTAAAAGGTTTGAAAGGATACATAGTCAATAGCATCCCACATCTTTCCTTAGCTATCCATTTACTTTTCTAGAAGTATCAAGATTTAAAGTACAATTTAGAGTGATGGCACAATCTATTGTTAGAGCTAGAACTTGTACTTAAAGCTTTCTTATGGCTTTATTCTCTGGAAAGTGAGGTTGCAAGTAACTGTTGAATAATAACACTGATAGGGGAACATTGTATATAACTAGTATAAATCAGATTTAGAAACTTGTTAGGCAGGTTTCTAAATTGAATAAATTTTGATGATTAAATTTAATGGGCTTATTAAAGATATATTGCATTAGGTAAAAGTTCTTGGCTAGGTGCAGTGGCTCATGCCTACACTCTGGGAGGCTAAGGAGGGTGGATTGCTTGAGCCAGGAGTTTGAGACCAGCTTGAGCAATAATGAGACCCTATCTCTAAAAAAATAGCCAGGCATTGTGGCAGCTGCCTGTAGTCCCAGCTGCTTGGGAGACTGAGGCAAAGGATTGCTTGAGCCCAAGAGTTTGAGGTTGCTGAGAGCTATGATGCCACAGCACTCTACCGAGGGCAACAAAGTGTGACTCTCTCTCTCAAAAAAAAAAAAAAAAAGTTCTCTTTCAATATGATTATTGTGACACGTTTAAAATATATTTTTCCTTTTTAGTTGTTGTTTCCAGTGATGAAGAAGGACCCATTGAGCATAAAGATTCAGAAATTCTTAAATTACAACCTAAGCAAGACTATGAGATCACTAATGAAAATCAGAATACCTCTGAATCAGCGTTGTCAGAATTACCATTGACTACATGTGAATCTGTACAGGTAATTTATTTCTTCCTTGTCACAGATCAACAGCAAAATATACATCATTGACTAATGACTGTTATTTGTTTTATCAAGCAGAATACTGTAATAAAAATTACAAATTTTCCTAGTTTGGATTTTATGACTTTTATGCTAGTTTGAGTGAAGTATGTAATTGTTTTTATCCTGAAATGAAAGGATTATACCATTTTTTTTTCATGGTCAACAAATAATTATATTTTTTCAATCTAGCCTAAGACTTGAATGATTTTCAAATTTTTAATGGTTCTCATTGGACATTTGTAACTATTTTATCAAAACGTTTTCTAGAATTAAACAGTTTCTGGCATTTATCTGTCTGGTCTTGGAGTATTATGGCTACTTGGAATTATTCCTTTTCCTCACTTATCAGAAGGCAATATGAGATAGAGGAAAGAGCATTACTTCTGAAGATACATAGATCTGTTTTCAAATCCTGGCTGTGCCATTTGGGCAAGTCACTTTAACTTCCTTAATTCTGAATTTTCCATATGTTAAATGAGGATAATAGCATCTACCTCACAAGATTATTTTAAGTATTAAATGATGTAATACACAAAAGCATTGCTAACAGTGTCAAAAACCCATCAAGTTTGGTAAGTCCTTTGTCTTTTCTTATAGAAAATAATAAACGTAAGTGTGTCAGTTTAAGTTAGCTAGTTAATTCAGTCCTTTGAAGAATGTAGGCCCAAAATAATGTTCAAAGCATTTATTGTCTATATTCTTTCTTGTTTAGCCTCTGATTATCCTATTTATAAGAGATGTTTGGCAGTGACCCCTAGTGCAGAATTATGGTAAAATTCTATTGATTTGTTATTTGAATAATGTCAGAGGCTGTGAGAGCACGTGATGAAGATTTTGGCTGGATCTATGCAAAAAGTTTGGTCTGATTATTGTTTCATGAGTTTTTCTTTTGCATTTAACACTCCACACAGAAATCACTACAGTAGCTTTGTTCTGAATGACTGCAAAAATGTAAACATTCTTGCCAGATTGGGTCAATAGCCTATAATGGCTTAATTTTGTTTATATTTAAAGTTATCATTGTTGGTAATGAATTTGAACTTACAGAAGAATTATAGTTGCCTTGGCAGTACATAAATTGACAAAGCAGTATAAAATGTTCATATTATAAGAAAATAACATCTCCGGTAGAATTTACAGAATTCGTGATCATAGCTTGACAGCAAATACTGTAGAGAGCTACCAAGACATATGAGACAGAATGACACATCTTCATGCCCTCTTTTGTTTCCTGTTTTAAATGAGTTATGAGAAACATGGATGGGTCATTTTTAGGAGGCCGTCTTTATGAAATATGAGACCCAGAAGAAATTATTTCTAAACTAGCCTTTCCTTGTATCATTGAAAAAAAAATCACAGTTATTTGTCTGATTGGTTGGAGCCACTTATAGTTGATTTGATTCCCTTCTTTACTTAGGGGATAAGAAGATAGTATACTAAACAATAAAAGATGAGAATGACAAGGAAATTCAATTAAGCAGGTAAATGGCATCGTGAGCTGGGTTAAAAATGAGTATGATAAATGTTTTAGATGAGGAATAATCACATTCATTAAAAGGAGAAGGGGAGTGAGTACACATGCATAATAATTGATGTAGTGGTAATTTATTTAGTCATTTGTGATATTAGTGTTGAGAAAAAGATAATGTGCAGAGGCTCTAGGCAAATGTGGAATTGAAAAAGTGGCCTGAAAGCAGTGCAAAAGATAGTGGGAAGCAATTGCTGCTAACAGTGCCTGGTGGACTATTGTAATTTAAAAGCAAAGTTATGTAGTTGATGGAAGTGGTATGAACTTTTGAGGTTTTAGGCAAGTCTAAACCATTTTTGATTGGCTATCTTCAAGCATAGAGTATAGTGAAGCATATAGATTTGATATACATAGTAACAGCTGGTTCTTAGGCACTTAGATCTTTTCCTTGCTATGGCACGAACATTATCTTGGTCAATGGAAGCAATCTTAGGTGATTGAAATAACACTTGACGTGGAATCAGAAAGCTAGGTTTGAATTTTAGTTTTGTTTTTTACAAATTGCATGACCTTGGGTAAGTCACTTAACCAATCCAAACATCTGTTAACTTTATTCATGAAATCGGGAGAAATTTCATGAAATGAATGTGGGATGGTTGTGGAGATTAAAAGAGATAACATTTTGAAACTCATTTTAAACTATAGCACTATGTAAATCTAAATTTATTTCAATAGAGTTAAGAATATAAATAAAGCTTATTAGAGAATGGGATATCATGGCTTAATTTTGGATTCAACTATTTGACATAATTTTCTCAAGGTAAATCATATACCTATACCTTTTCAGAAAGAAAAAATCTGGATAGTTATTTCTTTATAGTAAGAACAGTATAAAATCCTTTAAAATTCATTAATAGTAATTTAATGAAGAATTTGTGAAAAATCAGCTTTGGCATTTATGTAATATTTAGGGTTATATGCATTTTATAATTTATTCCTTGTTAGGCGTCATCTGAATCAGGTCCATATAATCCTGTCATGGAAAACATTTCCTGCATTATGCCTAGTAATGAGATGGATCTACAACTGGATTTCATTTTTACTTCTGTCTATATTGGTAAAATAAAAGGAGCTTCAAAAGGCTGTGTTACAGTAAGTATATTTTTTTAAACTTTTTTTTCTGTTTTTTGTAGTGTAAATGAAAATATAATTGAGATTAATTTTATATGGGACACTTTGGATATGTTTAAACTCATTATGCCTACTTTGAAATGTGTCCTTAATTCCCCCCTCCTAAAATCCTATCTGATTTGACTACTTGGATGAAAATTACATATAAAAATTCACATGTAGTATTGCTATTCTTTGGGCTCTGAAAGTTATTTGATAGTAAATAGTTTTGAGGGTGTAGTTTGGAATACAAAGAAGAAATCTCATTTGCCAGTTTAAATTGTTACAAACTGAATTCTCTAAATTCCAAATCATTTAAAGTATGTCCAGGAGGTGGCACCTGTGGCTCAGTGGGTAGGGCGCCAGCCCCATGGGTGGCGGGTTTGAACCCAGCCCTGGCCAAACTGCAACAAAAAATAGCCGGGTGTTGTGGCAGGCGCCTGTAGCCCTAGCTACTCGGGAGGCTGAGGCAAGAGAATCACGTAAGCCCAGGAGTTGGAGGTTGCTGTGAGCTGGTATGACACAGCACTCTACTGAAGGTGATAAACTGAGACTCTGTCTCTAAAAAAAAATAAAAAAAAGTATGTCCAGGAACCGAGCCTAATCTATTTTTTACTCTTTTTTAGTATTTCTCCTCACATACTATATATGAAAGCCAGACTGCATTTCAATCAGTTCTCTATTTTCTTACTATTTCTGTCTCTTAAAGTCCTTATCACTTTTTAAGGTTTATCTGAAATACTTACTACCTCTTCTAGGAAATCTTTCCTGATCCCTCCTCTCCATTTAGAATTAATTTCTTTCTTTACTGTGCACATATACCACTTCATTTGTACATCTGTTATAAGATTTATTTTAAGGCTTTATAATTACTTATATGTCATTAACCTTTAAGCTTCTTATGGTGAAAATCCATGCTTTTGTTCATAACTTTTTATACCTTCTGTAAATGGCCAGTCCTAAATAGGCATTTATAAATGTTGAATTGACTATGTCAGATTGTAACTCAAGTATTTTTCTAGCAGTTTTATTAACATTTTACTGTGATAGGATAGGGCAGAGAACATAAAAATAGTAAGACATGATTTCTGCTTCCAAGGAACTTGTAGTCTAATGGAAGAGACAGATGTGTAAATAGATATTTACTGTGTATCATGGTAAAATGTACAATGGAAGTATGTACAATGAAGGTGCATATGGGAATGGCTATCTATACATGTCTGGAGGAATCAGGGAAGGCTTCACAGAGAAGACAGCACATGCTTTAAGACATGAAGTAGATTTTACTTGGGGATCATGTAGGGTAAGACATAATCCTTGTAGAATAAATATGTACAAATCTGGCACATTCTGAGAACAGCAAATAGTGGTAGCTTGTGATATAGTCAAAATTGCTTTGATTAAATACTCAAGAATGATTTGGTTTAAAATTAATATTTCTTGGCCACTGGTTTTCAAATAATAATTACTTTGGCATGAGTGGGGTGAGTTTCCAATTTTTTTTCTTTAAAGAATTTTGTGAATTTTTCAGAATTTTATGCCATTATTTTGCTATTTTATTTTTAAATTTAGGTTCAACCAGTTATTTCTTTTGATTTCCCTATAATCACAAAAAATTGGGTAGCTTAAGTAAATGACAATAATTGATTAGCCAGGGGAGGAAAATCCAACATAAATATTCAACAATGGGATTTCATTAATTGATGTATTAATCATATTATTATACCGTCACATGGGCATGTTATGATCAAAAAATAAATCCAAACAAAAAATACTAGACTGCAATGAGTAAAGGAACAATGTAAGAACACATGTAATATGCTCTTCTTGAGGGAGCCATCACTAACTCTGTAGTGCATATCATTCCATATTCCTCATCTCCATAGGTATATTAAAACAAAAGGATATTATATAATAATATTTTGTTAGTTTGCCAAAATTAAATTAATTTCTGTGCCTTTGTTTGGGTATTTGAATCTCTGAAAATTTCTAATTATTTTAATCAAACCTAAATCAGATCAAAAAACGTTTTCCAATTGTTGGTTATTTCAGTTATCCTAATACTGCCTTTATAACTAGTAGGGGAGTGCAAATATTCAGTAAGTGTTACAAAGTAGGTTTTAAAATTTTATTGTCTCATGTTTGTTGGAACATTTCTAATTAAAATAAAAACCTTAAATGTTTAATTATAAGAAAGTGATTTAGTAAATCAGAAGAAATATATACATGTGGATCAAAGTTGAGAGGAATTCTATAAAAATAAAGACAGGTATGAAGGAAAGAACATAAGCAGCTTAAAAGCCAAAAATTTATAATGATACTTAAACATAACATAAAAAAAGGGAAAAGGGTAAAATTCTTAAAAATTTCAGGTTTTTCAGAAGACTTTTTACATGTATTCTTCAGAAAGAATTCAGGATGCTCTTTAACAGAAATTAAACTTTTTATGTTAGGGAATTAAATTTAGTTATTCTCTGAACATTCAGTGAGTGGCAACTATGTGTTAGACATTGTTGTATGTTGAGAACTGGATATATTGTTCTCACTCTCATGACAGTTAAAGTTTAGCTGAATTAAAAAAACATCTGTGGTCAGAAACTACTACATAAATTAGAGCCATTTTCCTATAGTTGGACATTTAAGTTGTTTTTAGTTTTTTTTTTTCCTTTTCTTTCCTTTTTAGAGACAGGGTCTCATGTCACCCAGGCTGGAGTACAGTGGCATTTTCATAGCTCTCTTCAGGCTCAAACACCAGGGCTCAAGCAGTCCTCTACCTTAGCTCCCCGAGCATAAGGGACTACAGCCACGTGGCAACACACCCAACAAATTTTTTCACATTTTAAAGAGACATGATCTCACTATATTGCCAGGCTATTCTTAAACTCCTGGCCACAAATGGTTCTTGACTCTGTGGCCTCCAATAGTGCTGGGATTACAATATGAGCCACCACATCTGGCCTTGTTGAAGGGGTACTGCAGTGAATTTTTAAATTTCAGATTCAGGTGGTATTATTTTTTGTTATATGTGTTTTACTGTACCTGTTACCAGAATCTTGTACATTGTTTGTCATAAATAATTTCTTATCCCTCACCCTTCTCCCACCCTCTACTTTTCTTAGTTTCTGAGAAGGATTTTTCTTTTTGTGTTTTTTTTTTTTTTTTTTTTGGCCAGGACTGGGTTTGAACTCGCCACCTCCAGGGAATATGGGGCTGGCGCCCTACTCCTTGAGCCACAGGCACCACCCCTACTTTTCTTAGTTTCTAATGTCATTATGACACATTATATATATCCTGTATATATATGTACACCCATCATTTTGCTCCCCCTTTAAGTGAGAACATGAGGTATTTGTTTTTCCATTCCTGAGATATTTCACTTAGGATGATGGTCTCCAGCTTCATCCAAATTGCTGTAAAAGGGGTTATTTCATTGTGGTCTAAGCTCAACATTTACTTTCTTAAAATTTTCGTTGGTAGTAGGAAAAATGTTTATATTACTCAGAGAACTGTACTAGCTACTGTAATAAATTGTAAAATAGTTGTTATGGTTAACTTTATTCCTAAGTTTAAACATATATGTTATGATTTCAAAGAACTATGTTTACCTTACTACCACAAAAACATTTTTCTTACTTTCTTTCTTAACCAGGCATTAGATTTTTGTTGAGAACAGAGTTTTAACTCTGGAGAGATAACATGTTGGTCCAGTCATCATTCATAGGTATAAATGTACACAAGGTCCTTGGCAAGTAGAAAAGTTGTAGAGGACAGAATACTTGATTTGGGGGAGGGAGGAATGAGAGAAGAATACAGAAATAGATGCTATGGACATACACTTCTACTTCATAATTTTGTAGTAATGGCTGTATAAACTCTGAAATTCAAACACCTCTTATATTTACTTTCTAGGACTAATTATTTACATTTTCCAAGACATATTTTATGATATTAAAGAGAGATACATGCCCAAATTTGCAAAGCAAAAATATTCATTAAATATAGATGATGGTTATGTGAAAATAACAGAATAATAAGGTATATTGGCATATTTGATTAAATTAAACTAGATAACATTGTTAGTCAGGTGCTAGTGTCTAATGATAATAGCTACTCTTAAGGATCTTAACTAAAGCTGAGAGAGGTTCTGTAAGTTACCTGAGTTTATCTACTTAGTATTTATGTAAGGGGTGCAGATTGTAGAGCAGAATTTTAACTCAGTTTTTAGCTAATATGTCCTATTGTAGCTCACATTTTGCTTTATTGGCTGACTTACCCTCTGGAATGTGAGTTTTATATTTTTGAAAGTACAATATGAAATAATTTTTAAATTGGAAAAATAAATGGAGTCACAGTAAACCTGTGGTTTCACTGAAACATAGGTTCAGTTTTCTACTGATAGGGAACTCATGTACCAAGACAATTTTGATTTTGTTTTTTACTTAACAGACTTTACCTCTGATATCAATTCATTTATTATGAATACATTTATTTATTTATGATTGTATTGATCAAAAAATAAACTTAACAAAAAATAAGCACAAATTCACTTGGCATTAATGGAAAAACAAACTTCTGTTTTAGATGGTACGTGCAAGATTTAGCCAGGTGCTCTACAACTCTTGACAGTTTATTATGAAGGCAAGACTGAAGGAGGTCAGATATATACGAAAGGTAATTTCTCCAGGAGCAGAAGGAGCAGAAAGAGCAAAAGCCTCACTCAGAAAGGAGTTCATAATGTTGAAACAGAAAGAGATGAATGTTAGGGATGAAAGTTGGTGGTGCCCACCTAAAAGTCATCCAGAGGAGAGAGTGTTCTGGCTTAGAGACTTCAAGTTTATCACTGTTATGGAATTGGATCTTTTTTAGCCATTTCACATTAAAAAACCTTTTGATTGTAATTAGTTGTTTTTCTATAGAAACAAATGTACATATCAAGTGGGCCATAGGTTAAGTCTTCTGACAGTTTTAATTTCTCAGTGTAAGCAATATTGGCATTTTAGTTTCTTCAGTAGTTGCTTATGAATTTTATGAGTTTAAGTTCATCCCTGAGAGAATGGTCATGTGCTGCTGAGTCAGCAAAGCCAAGACTGAGATTCTGCTTTATGGTCTGTTTACCAGAGTCCTTGTTACTTAGGGATTTCTTGGCAGTTTTGTCTTTTTTCTTGTCACAGCAGACATATTTTATATATATATAAACTTTGTCTTTTTTAATTTAAATTTTCAGAAACATTTTTGAAAAATATATAAAGTCAAGTCTTAACTGGCTTTTATAAATGAGCACATTGAGAATTAAATTACTTGCTTGGAATTCTTTAACTTCTATAAAACTAAGTCTTTACAGTGAAATGTTTTCTTGATTTATTGATAAAAGGGACTTTGAATATGTGCTTATGACTTGAAAAAGAAAAAGTAAAAATTTGAATAATAACATATTTTGAGTAACTGATTTATTGCTTTTTAATTTTTTATTTAGTTCACAAAAAAGTATGTAAAGATCCCCTTTCAAGGTAAGTTACCATTCTATTGTGACCTTGTCTTTTTGTCGTAATTTTGACTATAAAATAATTGGTCAGTAAAACTTCTAAAATCCTTTTGCAACCAGTTTTCCATAATTTTTTTCGGTATAGAATTTAAGTAAAACTAAGTTTAGTAGTGTTTCATCTTAACATTTTTTAGCAGCTCTGAAGGGAGTTAAAATGTTTTATAATAGACCAGTATTGAAAATAATAATAGACTACTATTATTTTCATGACTCTCAGTTAAACAATATTAAAGGATTCTTGGTGATTTTTTTCAGACTAACAACTTTGGTAGATAGCAAGAATATTAGTATATATAAAAATGGATGAAAATAGGAACTATAAGGAAAGAAGCATAAGAAAAATGTCTAATATTATGCACATATTAAATTGTTTTAATGTATAGACTAGGAGAAATTTTTGTATCATTTCTCATCTGAGTAAGAAAATGTACATGCTGGGCAGTGCCTGTGGCTCAGTGGGTAGGCCGCCAGCCCCATATGCCGAGGGTTGCGGATTCGAACCTGGCTCCGGCCAAACTGCAACAAAAAATAGCCGGGCCCTGTGGCAGGCGCCTGTGGTCCTAGCTACTTGGGAGGCTGAGGCAAGAGAATTGCCTAAGCCCAAGAGCTGGAGGTTCCTGTGAGCTGTGATGCCACAGCAATCTACCGAGGGTGATAAAGTGAGACTCTGTCTCTATTAAAAAAAAAAGAAAGAAAAGAAAATGTATGCATAACTTACAAGACCCAGACCATTTTCTTACTTTCATTTCAACTAAAAATCTTCCAGAATAAGAAATGATACTAAGAAAAAAAAATAATAGAGAATAATCTCCTTGGATAATGAATTATAAAAAGAATGAGGAGAAAAACATAAATAACACTTTAGCTATGAACTAGAGAAGAGGAGGCTTTTGTTTCGAGATTGAAGATGTGATCAGCGTAACTTTAATTGAATTCTCCAGATACCTCATAGAAAGAATCCAAAACTAAGTCATAATAATGATTCTAGTGATTAGATTATCACATATGTAGTAAGATTATAAAACACAGAATAAGCATCTTGATAGTTGTAAATATTAATAAATTTGTAATAATATTAGTAAATAATAACTTATTAAGGATTAAGATAATAGCTATTTAGAAAAAACAAAAGGACATGTGATTTTAAAAGGAATAATTTCAGAAATGATAGTGGTGTAATATATAGTTAAGGACCTGCATATCAGAGAGAGAGCTACCTCTCAAATTCTTGTGAGGTAGATGTCAAAAATAATATTTTAGGTTTACATAGTTAGTATTTGTACTTTTTTCAAATATTGTTCTCTTATTTATGATTTTTTAATCCCATAAGATTTATAAAAGAAAATTTTAAATACTAATTATGGAAAAATAGTCTTTTTAGTGATAATAGGTTTGTAGTTATATCATGAAGAAGAAAATGTTCTTCTCTAAATCATTTCCATATGCAATATGTTTTTAAACCAAGGCATGTGTATAAAAGGTTTTATAGATGGGAGCCTAGAGGTCTAAATCTTTACTCCTTTGCTTTGCAGCTGAGGGAAAATATTAAATTTTCAAATTAGCTATTAATTATGTTGGTTGTTAGTAACAGTCGCTTAAAGAAAACAGTTTGTTTTGACTTCATATAGAAGAAATCTAGAGGCATGCTGAATTGATAAGGTTCATCCTTGGTGATCAGGGCCCAGGGTCTTTTAGTTTTCTATTCTACCATCCCTAACACATGAATTGCACCCTCAAGTTTGTCTCATGGCTGTTGTTGCTGCTAAGTCCATCATCATGTTAGCATGTCAGGCATAAAGAGGAGGAAGGGGAAAATGGTGGAAAGATCACACGCTACCTATTTCATGCCCCTCTGAAGGAGCTGTTTTGGATGTGCATGCCACCAGACTTCTGCTTATGCTTATTAGCTGACTAGTCATATGATCACTCACCTATTTGCAAAGGAAGATAGGAAATAGAGTTCTTAAAAGCTGAGTATCTTGCTTCCCTTAATAAAATTAGGGTTCTCTTACTAAGGAGAGAGTGGGTAAGCAACTTCTGCTTTCAGCTAGCTGCTATATCTCTGTAACAGAATTGAACACATATTGATGGAAGATTTGGTTAATGAGGTGTCCATTTTTCTCATGATGGTATTGAATTCCTTTTTTTAAGAAGAGAAACTTTAAATCAGTGTTCCTTAAGAAACTTTAGCTTTCAGTTCAAAAGTTTGGAATAATTAGGCTGCTGTAAGCTATATGAGGAGGAAAGGCTGAGCAGATTTTTCTGAGGCTTCTCCTATTTTCTTTTAATTTAATCTGCTTGTTTTTGTTGCCAGTTTACTGATAGTTTTCAGATTGGGAAAGTTAAAGACGAGAATGGCTGGTTTAGGAACATTAAGATGACTAGTTATTTGATGTTCATTATAAAATGATTTCATACTTTAATATTCATACTCATGTGAATCCTAGGGGTGGGGGTGGACTGTTAAACAGAGATTTTGATTCAGTAGTTTTAGGCTGGGGTCTGATATTCTGCATTTCTGCCAAGCTTCATGGTAATGCCAGTATCACAGGCTAGGGACCCACACTTTGAATAGCACAGTGCCAGGCAGGCAAGAGGCAAGGATAAGGCAGGGAGGAGTACTGAGAGATTTTTTTCAAATAGGCACCCATATTGGGCTTATACTTAACTGATAAGCCTGCATTCCTGGTTTAGCTGCTTGCTTTCTTAAAGTTGAACTAGATGACTTTCAGGACTTCTTTAAATCAGTTTTCTGTTTCTTTGAATTAAAAAAAAAAGTCTTCAGAAGAGATTTCCTTTGGCTCACTAAGAGGGAGAAAGATTAATAATTTAGAATGATTACCTAGAAGTTTTGAGAAATAAAACCTGTAAGAATTTTAAAAGAAATACCTTCATAGACCAATCAGAACTTCGTATTATTCTTGAGACTCTTTTGACAGTGGCTCATCTGTACATGTATAGTGGAATGTAAATGTTTTGGGAGAAGAAAGACGGACAGAAATTGGCTTAAGATAGTATTTGGAGTCTTACTTTATAGTATTGATCAAGATAGAAAAGATGGAAATAATAATTTTTAAAGTTTTTGTGTACTTTACTTTCTGCATTGGTAGACTGCTTTTTTTCTTTTGCTAGTGATTTCAAAATTCCCATTGAGAAATCTGTCTAGACAAGGTTTTTATGTGATGGATATTTAAGCTCAAATTTATCTTTTTGGGATATAACTGAAATGATACACTGTGAAAGACTAAATCTCTAATTATTGTTTAGTAATTACTTAGCCCTTCCTAATTGTAATGTCATTTCTCTTTTTACTCTAATAATACTGCTTGGGGTATTTTAGCTAAGTTTAGTGAAGTATATTATAATTGCATTATTTTTAAAAAACTTTGTGTATAATTCTTTTAAAAATATATAATATATTAAGAAGTGTCATATGGTGCTTAGATGCTATATTATTAAATAGGTTAATTTTTAAATTGTTATCTTTTATTTGTTTCAGTATCCCTGAATGAGGTTTCTTTGCTAGTCGATACCACACATTTAAAGAGGTTCGGGTTGTGGAAAAGTAAGGATGATGATCACAATAAAAGGAGTTCTGCTATCCTTTTCCTCTGGGTTGCTCCAAATTATCTTCAAGAGATTCAGACCCAATTAGAAAACTCTATATTAAGCCAGCAGTGTGAGTATAAAATGAATAATAATAAATAATTATAATTATTTCAATGAATTGAAATTAATTTCATTGAATTAGAAATAATTCTGTTAATATATTATATAAATTATTGCTCACATAATTTCTGATAATTTTATTCAAGCGAAATTATCTGCTAAAATAAAAATAATACCTTAAAGAAATTTTAAATGTTGTTTACCTTGAAAATAAAAAAGTTTCTATACTATAAAATAAAGTAATGCTTTATCTTTTAGTCAGTTGTCATCCTTGACAACCTGATGGGTTTCTGGACATTGTTTCATAATGAACTGCTACAGAGTTGATCAGTAACAAATTTCTTATATATAATTTCTCAAAGACTGGGTTGAATAATTTTCTGTATGTGCCTATAGCACTCATTTACGTAGTATGCATCTTGAGATGTTTTCTAACTTTGTTTAGTTTCCAAATCGTAAAGGAATTTGGTTTAGAATTGGGTAAATCACATTAGTAAGGTTCTTACTTTTTTTTTTTTTTTCTTTTTTGAGACAGGGTCTTGCTCTGTCACCTGCTAGAGTGTAGTGGCATCACTGCAACCTTAAACTCCTGTTTAAGTGATCCTCCTGCTTCAGCCCCAAGTAGCTGCGAATATAGTCAAATGTCACTATACCTGGCTGATTTTTTTTAGAGTCAGGTCTCACTCTTGCTTAGGCTGGTCTCCAACTCCTGGCCTCAAGCAGTCTTCCTGCTTCAGCCTCTCCGAGTGCTATGATTATAGGCATGAGTTGCCATGGCCTACCCCTTTCTTTTTGATCTCTCTGCCTTCTTCCTCCTACCCTCTTGCACATTAAAGATGTTAAGTAATGAACTAACATCTATATTTAAATTTAGTTTGTTTTCCTATCCTAATGATTTTTATTAGGAAAATTTATGACTAAATAGCAGAGAAATTGGGGAAAACATAATGAGCCATTTATAATCATTATGGGGGAAGAGACTGTCTTTTGAGACCACCATTAAAATGGTTGAGGGAAGAAAATGTAGAAAGTATTTGATTGGAATACTTGCTTAGTTGATAGATTTGATCAGTAGAGGAGGCTAGAGAAAAATAATTAATTGCTTAACTATTATTCATCCATTTATAAATTAATTAACAAATGTTTACTAGCATTTACTAAATGCCAGGCATTGGCGATAACAACAATCAATCTCTTTGTGGAATTTCCATTTCAGTTCATTAGAACAGGTATCTAAAAATTGTGAGTTTTAGTTCTCGGTTACTAATGTCCTATTTTAGGATTTTAAATTACCTGGGTTTTTAACCTAACATACAAAGTACTTGGGGTTATTTATTAACCTGACAGTAATTAGTAATTAAATTATTGTAATTATTATTCCCTTAAAAATAGTATTGATAATTTTTTTTCTTTTATAGCAAAATCCAGTGAATTCATTTTCCTTGAGCTACACAATCCTATTTCACAAAGAGAAGAATTGAAATTGAAAGATATTATGATGGAAATAAGTGCAACCAATGGAGAATTAGAGCTTTCTTATCCATTGTCTTGGGTTCAGGCACTTCCTTTGTTTCAGAGCCTCTCTTCAAAAGAAAGTTCTTTTATTCATTATTACTGTGTTCCAACTCATTCTTTTTCTGCTCCTGCTGCTGCTATTGAAGAAATGAAGATGAAATCAATATCTCAGGTTAGCATATGATTATTATAATTGGGGAGGGGTGAGGGGGTTCAGTGACAATTCTTTCATTGATATTAGGCTGATTTCAAATGTGTTTTGTTAAAAGGGCACAGGGACCAGCCTGAAAGAAAGCCCAGAGTCAAAGGTGGAAGAGTTTGTTCACCAACATCAATAATGATAGCATGGGATTATAACCAAAGAATAAAATAAATATCTTTGAGTCTCTATTGATGTAACTTGATAACTGAATTAATGAATACATTATTAAATAATAAATGGTGGATAAGGGACAATTGTTTATTGAAAAAGAATATAATTAATAAATGTAAAAGGAGTAAAGGAAATACACAACCACCATTAAGATACTATATTTGTGATTGTTACAAAGTCCACTGATGGATGTCAAATTTAATGGTTGAAAATTTAGGAAGAAAGAAAATATGTACATATTCTTAAAGTCTCTAGCCCCAAATAGTTATTAAGTACAAAAAAAAAGTAGTGGGTCAGGCGCTGTGGCTCATACCTTTAATCCTGGCACTTTGGGAGGCCAAGGTGGGCAGATTGCTTGAGCTCACAAGTTCAAGACCAGCCTGAGCAAGAGCAAGACCCCGGCTCTAAAAATATAGCCAGGTATTGTGGCAGGCACTTGTAGTCCCATCTACTCCAGAGGCTGAGGCAAGGGATCACTTGAGCCTAAGAGTTTGAGGTTGCTGTGAGCTATGAGGCCATGACACTCTACTGAGGGCAACAAAGTGAGACTCCGTCTCAAAAAAAAAAAAAAAAAAAAAAAAGTAATAACTTTATAGCAGAGAACCCTGGCAGACATCACTTTAACCAAATGATCAAAGTTAACATCATGAGTAAAAATATAATATAAAATATAGTGAAATAATGTACCTCTTGTACCATGCACCGAGAAGGGTGCATCACTTCTATAGCTTTCTTCTTGATAATGTATAACTTCAGTCTAGTAATGAGAAAAGTAAGGCAAACCCAGTTACAAAATAACTGAACAATACTCATAACAAGTTGTGAAAGAAAAGGAAAAACTGAGAATTTGTAGGATCTTGTAAAAGAAAAAGGATATTAGTGGAAAAACTAATTAAATCAGATTAAAGTCTGTAGTTCAGTTAATAGTATTATACCAATGTTAATTTCTTAGTTTTGATCATTGTATCATGGTTACATATGATAAAATCAGGAATCTGGATGAGATTTCTCTTTTGCAACTAAAATTATCTTGAAAGCAGTAATCTAAAATTATCTTGAAAACAGTAGTAAGTTTTAAGATGCTATGTTTGTCTATAGGAGTATGGCAATGTACAGGTAGTCTGTATATTTATGCCAAATTCTTCTAGAGAGAAAAATGTTTATTAAGAAGCTATGGCATAATTATACCCAGGCATGTTCATGCATATGTACACAGTGGTATGGGCCTAATCCTTTAATCAAAAGGCCAATAGAAAGCCACGTTAGTGTAAGACAAGGCATAAGCCTTCACCAATATCTCTCTTTATGCATAACATTGCAAAAATTCTGCATGCTAATTAATTGTATATACAAATTTGTATATTATTTTTCATTTAATAACAGAATTTCTATTTATGTTGTTTTAAACTCAACCTCCCTTTTAAATTTTACTTTTTCCTGTTATTTGTCACTTGTTTTGATTATTTTCAACTGAAAGCCTGTCAAATTCTTTAATTGTAGAGCCTAAATCAGGAAGTAGCACTTCAAGTTAAACTTGGACCATTATTTATATAGTATCTTTTGATGAGAAGTATTATTTTTGGCTTGGTTTTATATATATATATATATTTTTTTTTTTTTTTTTTTGAGATAGAGTCTTATATTATGTCATCCTCGGTAGAGTGTGGTGACATCATAGCTCACAACAACCTCAAACTCTTGGGCTTAAGCGATTCTCTTGCCACAGCCTCCCAAGTAGCTGGGACTATAGGTACCTGCCCACAATGCCTGGCTATTGTTTTGTTGCAGTCGTCATTGTTGTTTAGCTGGCCTGTCCCAGGTTCAAATCCTCTAGCTTTGGTGCATGTGGCCGGCGCCATAACCACCTTGCTAACGGTGCCAAGCCAGGCTTGGTTATATCTTTGTAGAAATTCTGAAAGTGTAGATATAACTCATTTATAGGGATTTCTTTTAGTTACATTTGCTCTTACAGGTCTGTGTTTTGACTTTGTTCTTTTGACTGTTGATATATTTGTATTTATGTGTTCATAAGATCTTTTTCTTTGCCACATTCTGTCAGCCCTTTAATACAGATGCAACCAAACCTACCTACACCTTCCTGCAGAAGCAAAGTAGTGGTTGTTACTCATTTTCCATTACATCTAACCCAGATGAAGACTGGCAAGAAGTCAGGCACACTGGACCTGTTCAGAAGTATGTACTATGTCGTATCCTGTTTTTATAATAGGTGGGCATATTAGTAGTTTTTATTGACGTTGCTGCTTTTAAGTAGATTACCTTTCGAAATGTTTTGAGTTTTACTTTTAAGCTGATGGTTAACAATGGAAATATTTTTTGTAGTTTTTTATGAGGGTATTAAACATTTTATTAAGAAAAAAACAGTTCCCATTTTTATTCAGTTTTATGTCAGTAAAACCAATTCAAATATTTATTGAAAATATTTGGTTATAAGTTCATATCTGAATGTATGATAGGAAAAAGAAAGTTGCTTACTAAAGTATGCCTCAACGTAAGGTACTTCAAAAAAAATTTTTTTTTTTTTTGAGACAGAGCCTTAAGCTGTCGCCCTAGGTAGAGTGCTGTGGCATTACAGCTCACAGCAACCTCCAGCTCCTGGGCTCAAGCGATTCTCCTGCCTCTGCCTCCCAAGTAGCTGGGATTACAGGTGCCCGCCACAACACCTGGCTATTTTTTGGTTGCAGCCATCATTGTTGTTTGGTGGGCCCTGGCTGGATTCTAACCCGCCAGCTCAGGTGTATGTGGCTGGTGCCTTAGCCGCTTGAGCCACAGTTGCTGAACCTCAAAATTTTTTTAAAAAAACTTGTTTTTTGCATTGCACTTATATATACTTGAAAAATTATTATAGACTCAGAATTTGTTATACTTTTTTGTTTAGTATTTAAACCTGAATATCAAAACAGTTTTTTTCCTTGTCCTTCTTTGTAGTGGGTGATATTATATTTACCCATTTTTTAACGTAATATATGTGATAGTTCATCAAATTTCAGTTTTATATTATTATTCACCTTCTGTACCCACACATAATTACTGACGTTTACTGCAGTTTCTTTTGTACTTGGATACACAAAACATGATCAGAGTGCCATGATTATCTTCATGTATAGAACATATTCTTTTCTGGAGGCCCTGTAGACTTGTTTTGTTAATATATATAGCTTTGTTAATTTGCTTTTATATTTCATAAATGTAATAAAGGATGATGATATCCTGATTTTTAATAACATTTCCTCATCAACTCAATGATGCTAAAGATTACCCTCTCATAATGAGGGAACAAGAATCTAATTCCATAAATTAGGAAAATCAAACAAGGGTCTGGGATTTCTACTCTGTTGTTCTTTTTTTTTTTTTGATTAATATAAGAGTACCTATGATTAAGTTACATTGTTTGCATTTGTAAGGTAAAGTCCAAGTTGTAGTTGAGATCTTCACCCAGCAAGTGTGCTGTTTACCTGTACATTATACCCATTAAATGGGAAATTACCAAACCTCTTTGTTGCTCCCCTTTTATACTCCAACTATTAAAGGATAACGGCCATTATCATCTTAAGCTGTAAACCCTTGTTTTATATGCATATACACACAATTTAAAGTTTGTTACAAGTTTCCTTTCAGAAGTTTCTTTTTTGTTTATATTTTGTATTTTATATGTCTTCTTATGGTGGTAAAGTGGAATATAGAGTGTGCATTTGAGGGTGGTTTCTATATCTCCATGTTATTCTTCTGTTTTTTAAAAAAGGTAATTGAAAGCACAGGACACAGAAATAGCCAATAATATAGAAACTATTATGGTATCATTTAAACTTTTTGGTGGTGCTATGTGATTTAGGTACCATGGTACCAAGAGATTAAATCAGGGTAGATAATTCTTATTTTCTGGAACCTTTCTGGTGTAAGAAATACATGTTGTATCTCTCTTATTGTCTGCGTTTGCTCATCAAGTGTCACCCTGTCTATTCCAAGATTATAGCTAGGAATTCACATTGTTCTTAATTTCTAAATTTTAAGAGAGAGTGCCAGCGTTTGTTGTCATCTGTTCTGTTCTACTTTCTAGTTGTGATCTGATCTTTCATTTCCTGTATATTCTCTTAATTTTAACATTACAAACACTTTCTATGGGGGACTTGCCCCCTAAGCTTCCATGCTGTTTCTTTATTGACAAGCCCCTGGTATAGACTAGCCACCAGAGGAGAGGATTAAGGAGCTAGTGTAGTCTTGAGGGTTTAACCTTAGAGTTAGAAAATGAAGCATAAGGAAATCCTTTTCATTAACTGTTGAAAATTAGAAATTATACAGAAAGAGATACCTTTAGTGGTATTATGACTGTCTATTAGACTGGTGAGATGAGCCAACAAGTAAAGAATTGGAAAGGAAAAGATGATTCTCAATTAAAATACCATTAATAGCTTGTGAAAATAAAAGTAGGAAAATATAATTGCTTGTGTCCTGCCAAATATTTTTTACCATACAGATTTTAGTTATAGAATATTAAGTAGCCCAGTTATTATTTTATATAGAAATCTCTTAGATAACTAGAATTTTAAATACCAACATTTTTAACTTTTTTTTACATTTAAAGGTTGATTGTATATCCTCCACCACCTACCAAGGGAGGATTAGGAGTAACTAATGAAGATTTGGAGTGTTTAGAAGAAGGAGAGTTTCTTAATGATGTAATCATTGATTTTTACCTCAAGTAAGTCCGATGATAAATGGTCTTCTCATTTGTTTTATAGATTTTACTGAGGAACTTAACACAAATGTATTTATCTTTGAGTTATTTCAACTCTAATTAAAAATAATGTGCCTAGATTATAGATCTGGAAAATTTTTGCCTGTCAGAGTTTTCTAGAATTGACTAAATCAGTTTTATTGTTTTACTTCTCATAGATACTATTCTTAAGGAGAGATATGGCTTTTTTGTTGTTTTATTTTTTGTTGGTTGGTCTTTAATTTATATTAGGTCATTAAATATGAAATGTCTAATTTTGAGTCAAAAGTTTAGTTTGTTAAATCTCAAACAAGAAGCAGTACAGTTAATCAAAGTATCAAGCACCAACATAGTTTTATCATCTTAGTGGTAGTTTGTGTATGGTTGTAGTGAAGAAGTCTGTAGAATGAGTGGCAATGAAATCACGAAAGGTATTTTTCACAGCTTGTTGAGAATTGAATATTTTTCTTTATAAGAAGTGGTCCAAAGCCTGGAAGAAGTAGTAATCAGTTGGTGCAAGCTGTGGTGAATACTATGGATGGCAGAGAGTTTCCAAGTCCAGCTTCTGCAGTTTGAGCTGTGTTGTTTGTGCAACAGTGTTGTCTTGGGAAAGGATTGGTCTGTTTCTGTTGACCAGTCTCAGCTACTTAATCACAACATTCCTCATCACATTAATCACAGCATTCCTCATCATGTCGTCTATTTGCTGTAATTGATCGACCTGGCTCCTTGAAGGTATAGTGGATACCAGTGCTGGACCACCAAACAGATATCATTAGCATTTTTTGATGAATATTTATTTTTGGACTGTGTTTTGCTGCTTCATCTTCATCCAATCATTGTGCTGAACAGTTGTGATTGTCAAAAAGAATCCATTTTTTCATCACATGTAACAATACAATGTAGAAATGATTCAATTTTATGTTATGATAGCAAAGAAAGGCAAGCTTTGAGACTATTTCTTTTTTGATGCTTGTTTAATTCATTTGAAACCCACTTAATCCAGTTTCTTTACCATGCTAATTTGTTTCAAATAGTCCAATATTGTGGGAAGAATAATGTCAAATCTTGCTGCTAATTCACACGTAGGTTGAGATATAAATTCACTTCTACTACAGCTTTTGGCTCATGATTACCCACCTTGGTCTCAGGTCACC
Organism: Galagoides demidoff; assembly: GCA_963574575.1. Taxonomy (NCBI): domain Eukaryota; kingdom Metazoa; phylum Chordata; class Mammalia; order Primates; family Galagidae; genus Galagoides; species Galagoides demidoff. The sequence continues at coordinate 23,756 of CAUYQV010117249.1, forward strand.
CACGTGACTCACTTTCAAGATAAAAATCATCAGAATGGAACTTCTCAAACCATCCTGTGTGTTCATTAGCCACATTCTCTCCACTTGTTGACATTTCCAGCTGTTTGCACTACATTTGTTCCACAATGGAGCTCATATTTGAAAATAACACAAATTGGGCAGTGTCTGTGTCTCAGTCAGTAGGGCGCTGGCCCCATATACTGAGGGTGGCAGGTTCAAACCCAGCCCTGGCCAAACTGCAACAAAAAAATATCTGGGCATTGTGGTGGGCACCTGTAGTCCCAGCTACTTGGGAGACTGAGGCAAGAGAATTGCCTAAGCTCAGGAGTTGAAGGTTGCTGTGAACTGTGATGCCACAGCACTCTACCGAGGGTAATAAAGTAAGACTCTTGTCTCTACCAAAAAAAAAAAAAATGAACACAAATTTTTGACTTATTCATGGTTTTACAAAAATTGTTCTAAAAAAATTGAAAGATAATCATAAGCCAAAATGTGTGTTGGAAAGAATATGAGGATATACCTTCACAATAAAATAAAAAATAAGTGTCAAAGTGAAATGTCAGAGATGTCAACTGTCAAACTTAGTACTTAAGGAAATTGGACATTTCTTACTTAATAATATAATACTTCTTTACTATGTTATTATACAGATTACTTTGCATAATTATAATTACAGATCACTTGGGGATCCAAACAGAAACAGCTCTATGCAGTTGTCTGTTCTGTCTTGCAGTTTTTGGCTGGCGCTGGGTTTGAACCCACCACCTTCAGCTGTCTGTTCTGTCTTTAAGCACCATGAGAGTTAATAGTCATTTAAAAAAACTCTATCACTATTCTGTTAAAATTTTTTTTCAGCTTTTCCCAAAGATGAAGGAATAGATATGGAAGCCTTAAAAAGTTTTATGCCAAGGAAATTTGTTTCTGGCTTTCATTTTGTACTGTATCCTTAAACCTAAATTTCTGATACTTGATTGAAATGGTTTCTAATTACTTCCCAAATCCCTCTCAAACCAAACTATCATCTAACTGAAGTTCTACTGCTTTACTGATAATACTATCTTTATTCTAGGGTTTCAGAATCACAGTTTTATACATTTATATAGAGAGATATTATGTATTTAATATTTAGAAATTTAATTTTGTCGGCTAAGGCGCCAGCCACGTACACCTAAGGTGGCGGGTTCGAATCCCCAGCCCGGGCCGCCATACAACAATGATGACTGCAACCAAAAAAAAAATGGCTGGACGTTGTGGCGGGCGCCTGTGTTCCCAGCTACTTGGGAGGTGGAGGCAGGAGAATCGCTTGAGCCCAGGAGTTGGAGGTTGCTATGAGCTGTGATGTCATGGCATTCTACCCAGGGGGATAGCTTGAGGCTCCATCTCAAAAAAAAAAAAAAAAAAAAAAAAGAAATTTATTTTTGACCTTTAAAAAATACCTTCCATGCTTCTGACTTTTTGAATCTATGGAACACAGTTATAATAACTGTCTTACTTTCCTTTTCTGCTTATCTAACATGTCAGTCTGGGTTGATTTTTAACTGACTGATACTTCTCTTCATTATGAATCATTTTTTTGCTTCTTCATATGTCTTGTAGTTTTTTACTGAGTGCTGGGTAGGGTATTTTTGTATTCCTGTAAGTATTCTTGAATTTTGTTCTTGGATATGAATTATTACGAAGTTTGATACATTTAAGATTTATTAATTGAAACCAACGAATTAATCCTCATCTACTGGGGAAAGACCCTTCTGAGTACTTTACCCAATGCCTCATGAATTATGAGGTTTTCTAATCTGGCTAATAGGAATAGGGACCATTCCTGGTCTGAGTGAATGCTTGATACCATTCCCACCAGTCTTTTTGGGAACTTCCTCTTACATGCATGCAGTGATCTGCTGAATACTTGAGGAGGACTCTCTGCAGCTGTCTGGAGTTCTTCCCCTCTATACAGCCTTTCCTTTTCAGCATACTGATCTGAAGACTCTGGCTATTTAGTTTTTAAAAAACAATTGCCAGGGGCATTTTAAAATCTGCAAAACCTATCAAGAATAGCAGAGTTTTCTAATTATGAAGGGCTTAATCATTACATGATTGAATTATAAGCTTATGTGGAAGCTGGTTATACTATAGAAATGGAATAAAGATTTAGAGATTAGTCATTTCTCAGTTATTTTTTTCTGGATTGATTTATATAGTTTCTGTTTTATACTTTATTATGTGATTATTGATGAATATTTTCTTCTAAACTCATTCTTCTGGATTATAAGTTCTATGAGGACAGATACTTTATTTTTCCCCTTTTATTTTGTGTTTTTGGAGTAAACATAGTGTTTTCCACATGTTAGGAACTTGATATATACATAGTAAGTAAATTAAGGAATAAGTGGGCAATGTCTGCTTAAAGATGATGTTGATAGAGGTAAAGTAACTAAAGAACAAACTTAAAGCTGAAATGAGAGGGAACAGCAAGATTGCTGTGAAATCTAATTGTATATAAAAATGATTTCAAGAACATACAAGATAATTGGGGGAAGACCTGGTAAAATCTTAAAATAATTTACTTTTATGGGGTTACTACTTTACAGGTATCTTATATTGGAGAAGGCATCAGATGAACTTGTTGAACGAAGTCACATTTTTAGTAGCTTTTTCTATAAATGCTTGACAAGGAAGGAAAATAATTCAACAGAAGATAATCCAAATCTTTCGTAAGTTAATCCTCTAATGTACTTGCATTTTAAGAGATGTATACTGTTTTTGATGTTCCTAATGAAGTGGCTTCTTTATATTAATAGTATTTTCTAGCATGGGCAGAATTACTATTGGTGCAGGTCCTAGATCTGTTTGCCAGGAGAGACATTTCTCATCCTTCCACTGTTCTGCTCCCTATGGCAGAGAGCTGACACTTGCAGGCTGCATTTCCAACTGCATGTCCCCAGAGGATACTGGAAGTTGGAGGGCAAGGAAGACAGAAGCCAGAGAATTTTTTCCCTATCTTCTTGCCTTGGGCAGTGATTCCCGTAGTGCCTGTATTTCCTCTGTGGGTCCATCTCTCACCGGGCAGACCTGTTAGGGCTCCAGCTTCCATCTGGAGGCACTGCTGCTTCCTTTTGGCCTCCACTTTAGGAGTATAGCAGTTTTCCAGTATGCTAATGTTTGTTGCTTCAATGTCCCATTGTCCCCCATTTCAGCTTTGTACCTTTTCTGTCACTTCTGTTGCCAGTTCCCTGCATTACATTCTGTTACAACTATGTGGGGTTGTTTTGGTTTTCCTGGTTGGCTATTCACTGACATACTTCTATTTAATTAAATATATTAAATGCTATATTTGTTTATATAATTTAGCTGAATTTCTGCTTAAGTATTTATTTTATTTATTTTTATTTGATATTTTTTAGAAACAGGGTCTCATTATGTTACCCAGGCTGGCCTCCAGTTCCTGGCCTCCCACCTCAACTTCCTAAGTAGCTGGAACTATATGCTTGTACCACAGCACCCTGCTACCCAAGTATTTTTTGATTAATACTAAAACCTAAAACAGTGGATAGGGACGGGCAAAAAGGAGAAAGGAGGAATTATTTTTTAGATAGCAGTAACTTGGATAGTTACTGAAGCATGGAGCATTTTTTTTCTTTTCCAAGGCCTAATATTATAATCTATGGGAGTAATCTCATGATATAATTAATAGTTTTTATTTTTTAAGAAGTTAGTGTAAACATTTTTGTCTACTACTTTACAGTTTATAAAGAATATTTATGTACATTATTTCAAGATTTCTTCTCATAGCAGTGCTTTTAGATAGAGTATGTAAATTATATCCTAATTTTTCAGATGAAAAAGAAATTTAATAAAGATTAAGAATTTTGACTGAGGACAAGCAGCTAGTGAGTGGCAGAACTGATTGGTACTTAAATCTTTTAGCCAATTAGTCTAAAGTTTTCATTGTACTAGAGTGCTTTAAAAAATGAATATGAGGCTTGGCACCTGTGGCTCAAGTGGCTAAGGTGCCAGCCACATACACCTGGTGGGTTTGAATCCAGCCTGGGCCTGCCAAACAACAATGACGGCTACAACCAAAAAATAGCTGGGTGTTGTGGCGGGTGCCTGTAGTCCCAGCTACTTGGGAGGCAGAGGCAGAAGAATCACTTGAGCCCAGGAGTTGGAGGTTGCTGTGAGCCATGGCACTCTACCCAAGGTGACAGCTTGAGACTCTGTCTCACAAAAAAAAAAAAAAATGAATATGAAAGTTTGTTTTTTCTCATTAATAAACATGTAAGAAGAGATGACTGAACAGATAAACTGTTTCAACTGAATTGTTGGAGAAAGAGAGTTATAATCGGGAAACTATAAATATTTAATGTCTGCCTTTAACTAAGACAGTAAACATGAAATTATTTCCATCTGCAATGTTCTGGTTAGATAAATGTCATTGTCTTTATTAATTGAAGCTTAAAGAAGTCAGATAAATTTTCCAAAGTTGAGTATAGCTTTCTAGTTTTCAAAATTCAGCTCTTCCATTTTACAGTGTTGTGACTATGAAACTTATGGTCTAAACTTGAACACTTGTGGAAATAATAGGAGATTCTATTAATAGTTACACTAGGCCACTAGTACATATACTGGGATGTATAATCAACTATATTTTGAGTGTCTTTATAGATTTGGAATTTGTGCTAATGGACAGGACCTGCCCAGATCAATTAGGGGGGAAATCACAATTTGAAAATATTCCTCATAATCAGGGTTTTTGGAGAGGGAGTTATATGAAAGGGGAAGATTTTTTAAATAAATTTGATACTTAACATCTCTGAATGTTCTTCTGTTCTATTTTATGTATACCAAAATAAATGGTTGTTATCAGGCACTTAATAAGCATTTTGTTTTAAGATTATTCAATGTAGAAATTATGAATTTGGCATACCCACCTTCAAACTAAGGAAATGAAAGTAGGTAGAATCTATTGTATTATTAGGTTTTTAAAATACATATTAGATGTTATGCACCTATTATATATAAAGTAATAAAAACAAAGTTACATGAGCAGTATACTCTAGGTGCCCTTACTATTGCCTGGTCTGATAAACAGTCACATATACATGTTAATAAACTGTGTGGATACTAATGAATACTTAGCAGATCAAGCATTGGTATTCAGTCTGATGTATCAGACCAAGTATTAGTATTTACAAAATCAATCCCTACAAATCAGTTAAAAAAAAAAAGATGATAACCCAGAAGCAGAGAGGCAAGAGATACAAACTTGATACAAACTTGGCCAATAAATTGATAATAAAAGGTTCAAAGTACCAGTATTAGGAAACTGCAGACTAAATGATTCGCAAACTCATTACCATGGTTTATGAGATCCTGCAAGAGCTTCCCATCACCCTAAACTCATAACATTCTCTCCTCATTTTCCCTACTTTAGTTCAAGCCACCTCCTTTCAGTTTTTAAAAGTTCTTCTGTATTTTCCATCTGAAACCATTTCTCCTGGCACTTTTTTTTTTTTTTTTGGTCTCACAACATGATTTCTAACCATTTTATTTGTTTGCTCATTTTCTGTTTCATATTCTAAGTTCTATGAGGTCAGGGACTTTCTCTGTCTTATTTTTCACTATATCTATCCCCAGTGCCTTACCCAGTGTTTGGAACATACTAGGAATTCAAAATAAGAGATAATAATAATAATACTTGTTATTGGATAATAAGAGAACTGTTGGCATTTAACTGAGGTTTTTTTTATACAATTAAGAGCTGAGACTGAGAGATCATAAGGGCTCTCATATTCTCTGCTATCCTTTCCCACCATTCTATGTCTAATATATTCCCAGTCCAATAAGGTTAGTATACTCAGAAGATCTACAAACACTAACATAACAAAACAAAGAAAACCAGATGTCTGTCCTTAAGCTTTTCAAATGAAAAACAAATTAATAGACTATGTACTAGTTGAAAGTAATTAGTTATAGTAATCATGATGGTTGAGTCCTTCTGAAATGAGAAAATTCAGTAAAGATGTGATTTTGGATCTTTTTAGTATAGTTAATCTTCCACACAGTGTCTAATTCCTATCACATCTTTTAGCTTATTCTGGATTCTAATGTACACCTAATGTTTACCCCATGTGGTTTTGGTTAGCTGTTACTCAGATGTACAAGGATCAGGCAAAGGTGTTCATTTCCTCCATTACTTGGTAATAAGTGTATAAGGACTTAATGGTTTGGGTTTTTTCCCTCCTGCATAAAGAGTTCTTTCTAAAGGACAGAACCAAATGTCACATACCACCTCCTTTTTGCCCCTGCATATCATTTTCTTTCTTTCTTTCTTTTTTTTCATTTGAGACAGAGTCTCAAACTGTCACCCTGGGTAGAGTGCTGTGGCATCATAGCCTATACCAACCTCTAACTCAGGCTTAAGTGATCCTCTTGCCTCACTTTTTGTTTTTAGTTGAGACAGGGTCTCACCTTTGCTCAGGCTGGTCTCAAACTCATGAGCTCAAGCAATCCACCGCCTCAGCCTACCAGAGTGCTAGGATTACAGGCATTAGCCACTGCGCCTGGCCCTAAATATCATTTTCTGAGACTTAAAAAAAAAAAAATCCTATCCTTCAGAAATGAACTAAGACTTTTTTTGACATCCAAACTTGGTATGGTATTTTTTTCCCTTAACTCCCCTGATCAGCTAAAGAAAAGAAACTATTATTTGCTTATGTGCATGCCGACCCTGTTCTAGGTGGCTATCTTAGATGCTCTGACATAATTCTGTTGTATCCCTTATAATATTTTATATTTTAGTTATTTGTTGTTGGGATTTTTTTTTTTACTCTCATTAGTATATAAATTGTTTTAGGCCAGTGTAGGTGATTTTCTTTATTTGTTCTTAGGAACCTAGTAAATATTTGTTGAAGAAATAAAAGGAAAGATGGATGAATGGTGGGTATACATTGTCCTATTGTTTCCTTACGTATGAAGGGGAGGGAGATAAGTTTTATTTTTCTAAATCTAAGAATGGAAGTCTCATTTCTTCTCTTCTTCATTAAGTTTTAAAACCTCTCTCATTATAGAAATAACATTTGGACAACTCTGTTAAGGTTTACTGATAATGTTTTATAGGATGCCTCGATGGAACTGAGCAGAATAAAAAAGTTAAACTGTGTTGTGTTCAGTTCCTGAGTCAGTTTTGGAATCCATAAAGCATTCAATAAATCACTGTCTTTATTTGGTCCATTTCGTTATTGTTTATTAATAGTGATTAACTTCAACAACAACCAGGAATCAATGAAAGAGAATATATTTCTAGTGCATTAAATAGTATATATCTTGAGAGGAAGGTGGGCAAATAAACCTAACATTTTTCAGTATGTAAAAATGGTTCTTGAAATCCTTATCTTAAATTTATAAATTGTTATTTATCAAATCTATTTTTAATTTTCCCAGAATGGCACAGAGAAGACATAAAAGAGTAAGAACATGGACTCGTCACATAAACATTTTTAATAAAGATTACATCTTTGTACCTGTAAATGAATCGTGAGTATTTCAGATTATTGAGGAACAAATTGAGAGAGTTCAGAAAAAAATATTTTGTAGCATTTTTAGATTAATAATCAGTAATGAGTATTGGTACATAAATCTCAGGTATTATTTACATTCATTTTCTATAAAAGTAGCTAAGACAAATTACTTATCTTAGATTTTGGTTTGATAATGGCTACGTTGTAAATAGAGTGAGAAAATGTGATGACAAATAATCACAAGACTATAATGACTAAAACTTTGGACCTTTTAAAATGAATAATCAAAATATTTTTAGGGTAGATTTTAAATACTGAACGAGAATAAACTCTTTAAGGACTAGTAGGGAAAAGGTGAGGCTATGAGTTTGTTTAATAAAGCAGATCCTCTAGGAGAAATACTTATTGTGTATACACTTATTGTGTAAATAAGTTTGAATTATTCAGATGTTACCCGAAATAGTGTTACTTATGCCTTGGTATTTAGATATATAATTAGTTTGGAATGTGTGTTCTATGTTACAATCAGATATTACCATGGACATTTTCATAATTAATATGAAGTTTATCATATTCACTTTCTCAGACATAGCTCTAGAAAGTATTTTATTCTTCAGCATTGTTTAATAACTGCATGTTATTAAGATTGTAGTTCTCTTTCAACAGGTCTCACTGGTATCTTGCAGTCATTTGTTTTCCATGGTTAGAAGAGGCTGTGTATGAAGATTTTCCACAAACTGTATCCCAGCAGTCACAGGCTCAGGAGTCCCAACATGACAACAAAACAATAGGTGACATCCTAATGTAGACGGTGTTTTTAATGATGACAGTAGTATAAAGGTTACATAAAGGTTTCTTTATGAAGTTAAAGATAGTATAGTTATTTGTTATTAAACTTACTAGAAGAAAGAAGAAAAAGGCTGAAAATTTCATGATGAAAACCCAGTTTCATGTAATTCTTAAGTTATACCATTGTATCAAGTTTTATTAAATTTAAAAATTATTACTGATTTTTTTATGAAATATTGCAAATGTATAAAAAAGCATAGTTATAACAACCAACAATTGGTACTTCTTTTACCTATTTTAAGAAATTAAATTTGTAGATATAATAAAAATCTCTGTGGTCCTTTCCAGTTTTCTTTCTTCAATGCAGAAGTAACCATCAAGCTAAATTTGATGTTTATTCCCAAGTATGTCAGATTACTATTCCCCTTGGCATTTTTTGCTTGTTTTAACTCTTTCTTTTTAAATTGACAGAAAAAATTGGATTTCTTTATTATGTTCAGCATGTGTTTTGAAGTATATATACATTCTGGAATAACTGAATATAGCCAATTATAGCATTTTAAAATAAAATAGTTTTGCTAACATGACTAAGAAAGAATTCATGCCACCTTCAAGCTATGCCTAAAGTTTCCCATTTTTACTTATTAGAGTCTTGTGGAATTTAATAATTTGGCTAGCTAATATAGGATCTCTTATAATTCTTCCATAGTTTTTCTTACGTTGTAACCCAAAATTTTAAGTGAACAAATAAGCCTGTTTTGTTTAAGAAAAAATTACCAGAATTAAATATTTTATAGCTATAGCTTGAGTAACAAGCAGAAAGAATAATATCCATCACTATTAGTGCTGACTAAAATGTAGGAGGGAAGAAAGAAAAACTGACAATAAAGCAACACATTATTTTTGGTTCTCTCTAATTCTCTTGAGCTTCAGTGAGGTACTTACACAAAACTCTGTAGTCATAGTTACAAGAACTGTTACTAGCAATTTGTCCTCCACATGAAAACAGCAGACATTTTGATTAATGAGTTATCTTTGAAAACTATCTTTTTATAGGAAATTGGCCCAGCTAACTGGTATTTCAGGTTTTGGCTCTCGGGTTTATGTATTGTCTGATAACAGCCAACCATTGTCAGTTTTATGTTGACTGAATTTTATTCATAACATTAACCATGAAAAAATCAAATAGGTCCAATTATTTTTTCTTTATTTACCATTGTGCATACACATTACAATTTAAGCTTATCTAAATTATCTGTATTAAAAATATAATATTGGGTGGCACCTGTGACTCAGTGGGTAGGGCACCAGCCCCATATACTAAAGGTGGAAAGTTCAAACCCAGCCCTGGCCAAACTGCAACAAAAAAATAGCTGGATGTTATGGTGGGCGCCTGTAGTCCCAGCTACTCAGGAGGCTGAGGCAAGAGAATTGCCTAATCCCAGGAGTTTGAGGTTGCTATGAGCTGTTACACTATGGCACTCTACCGAGGGCAATAAAGTGAGACTGTGACTCTTAAAAAAAAAAAAAGAAAAACTACGATACTCATAATTTCCTTGTTATTTTTAACTAATTTCTAGATAATGACCCACAAACTACTTCAGCACTGTCTTTGAGTGCAGAGGATTCTCCAGTAAGTATGTTCTTTACAGATGTGAAGAAAGGAACACTCATAAAGATAATAATATTAACTATAAAAGAGGGCATAGCTAGGTGCACTAGGCTAGATATTAGTGGCCCATCATTAAACTGTGCTGCTTTATGATTCCTTGGGGGGTTTTGTGGGGCTAGGAAAGAGAACAAGAGAGGTTGTCATTCTTATGTTTAGTTTTTCTTTACTTCCTATGTTTGTTAGCAATTTATCTGATGTCCATCTTGGTTAACTACTTTTCTAAATTTTAAGGATCATGTTTGCTTTTATTCTTCATTATGTCTGTAACCTTTTGAATTTAGTGTACTTAATAATCTTAAGCTGATTTTATATTCTAGTTTCTATTGTAAATTGTTGGTAAAAATCATTCAAGTTAGACTCAAGGTCAACCCATATGACTGTAGATTAAAATAGTTATTGTTAACTCTTCTTTATATGGTGTTCCAAACTACTGTGCATAGTCTAGATTTGGTATTCTAATTAAGATAGCTACCAAATGAATATTTTGTATGTACAGACAGCGTCAGCCTTCCTGGCATAGGCCTATGTCTTTATTGTCACTGGTAATGAATATCACTTCCTATGGAGGAAGATTTTCTTTTCTGCTGTCACAGTGGCGAAATAGGAGAGTTTCCTCTTGTTTCTAGGGCCAGTTTTCTCAGATTGAGTGCCTTGGAATGCAAATTCTAAATGCAGTTTATGATAAAAAGTATTCTAAGGTCAGTTAAATTGGGCAAATCCGGGATACTATTCATCTCTTGGAGATTCACTGTGTATATAAGAATAATAAAGGTACTGCAAAGGTCTACATTTAAAGAAATCTGTTTAAGTTTGGTATTTTGTTTCTTGAATTTATGAACAAAAACAAACTTTATCAATAAAAACAATAAAATTTCCCATCCTTGTCCCCTTTATATACATTAATACTCTGCTTCGTGTGCTTCAAGGGGAAGAAAAGTATCTCTTCTGACATCATAAATTATATTAGAGAATGTATGTAAAGATAGGTTAAATTAACTTGTTTATCTTTGCTTAAGATGATTTGAATAGAAGTAAAGCTCTAGATTGTTTTTTTACACCAGCTTAAAGCTCTGTAACTACTTGAGGCCATATGCAAAAGTGTATAAACTGTTTTACTAGTATAAGAAAATAAATTAATGAATTTTTGTAAAATGAACTTAGCTCACTTTAGGTAATGGAAAGAACTCTTACTTGAAATTTTAATTTCAAAATTGTTTGACACAGCCTTAAGGATTGAATTTTATTCGTAACATTGACCATGAAAAAATTAAATAGATCTCAGGTATTTTTTAGTTGCTACTGTGCACAAAAAATTACAATTAAAGCGTATCCAAATTATGTGTATTAAACATCCAGTAAAGACTCATAATTGTTTTATTCTATAATTTGAATATTAATTTGTCTAAACTAGCTTTAATTGCAAAGTCATAAATATCCGTATTATTTCAGAGTACCGAGATGAACATGTCAGTACCAAAGAAAATGTGTAAAAGGTATGTTCATGCTATAAAACAGCTTTTTTAGGTATTTAGATATACTTCACATACAGCTACATAAATTTTGATTTCATCCCTTACTTTTCACAGGCCATGTATTCTTATACTTGACTCCTTGAAAGCTGCTTCTATACAAAACACAGTTCAAAATTTACGCGAGTAAGTCAAGACAGTTTTATTATTTAGTCTATTATGTAAAACTTCATTAATTTTGAAGGTACTTTAAGAGTTACTGAAATGCTCATATCAGGAATTATATTAATTAATTAATTAATTAATTTTTTCCTTTTTTTATTAAATCATAAACACATAGATCATGTATACATTAATGCATTTATGGGGTACAATGTGCTGATTTCATATAGAATTAGGAATGCTTACATCACACCAGTTAATATCATTTACTTAGTTATTGTGTTAAGACATTTATACTCTATACGAATAGATCCGACATGTATCAGGAATTATATTTAATTTTAAATTAAAATGAGGCTGATGAACCTTAATCATTAATAACTATACTCTGTGTTAATATTAAAGTATTATATTTCTCAAGGATTGGGCAGCACCTGTGGCTCAGTGGGTAGGGTGCTGGCCCCATATACTGAGGGTTGTGGGTTCGAACCGGGTCCCAGCCAAACTGTAACAAAAAATAGCCGGGTATTATGGTGGGCACCTTTAGTCCCAGCTACTCAGGAGGCTTAGGCAAGAGAATCACCTAATCCCAGGAGTTGGAGGTTGCTGTGAGGTGTGATGTCATGGCACTCTACTGAGGGCGACAAAATGAGACTCTGTCTCAAAAAAAAAAATTCTCAAGGATTATATCAAAAGTAAGTTCAGAATTTGTATTCATAATTGTATAAAAGCACAATTTTACAAGAAAGCATTGCAAATATTAGCTATTTTCAAAAGTACTACTTTAGAAAAAATAAGAAGTCTTCACATTTGTATTGTTTGTATATAATTTTGTAATTTACTCTGGGGTCTGGAAAAATCTAACAAAGAATTTTTAAAAATAATTTGTTAGTTTATTATATAAATAGCATAATGTATTTGAGATCTGAAAAAGGAATTGTTGAAAAAAGTTTAGGATTTGATTTGAAAATTGCATATTTATAGTGGCATTTGGGAAGGATCACAAAATATAGTTTATACTGTTAAATTTTAGTCTGTGGAAATTTGGCTTGGGATAATAATGCATCTGGCAGCAAATATTTTTCTACCTTTGTGAAAATGTTGCATATAGATAAAGCGATTTCTACTTGGGTCACTCTGTTTATTGATAATTTCAGGTACTTAGAGGTAGAGTGGGAAGTTAAGAGAAAAACTCATCGTGAATTCAGCAAAACAAACATGGTGGACCTATGTCCGAAAGTTCCTAAACAAGACAATAGCAGTGATTGTGGAGTATATTTACTGCAGTATGTGGAAAGCTTCTTTGAGGTATGTGAAGGTATAAATAAGATTTTTTGTTCACAATTAACAGCAGACAATCACAAGCCTTTGGGCAAGCAAAGAGGTAAGAAAACATTATAGGTAATCAAGATTTTAAAAAAGAAAGAAATAGAATCACATGTGATCTATATATTGCAACAAGCAGATAAAAAACTTTAAAGTGATTTGATTACTATGTTAGAGAAAATAAAACCTACGATGAACAAAATGGGTGAAGAGATAGAGTATATATTGGCTTGGGCCCATAGCACCGTGGTTATGGCGCCAGCCACATACACTGAGGCTGGTGGGTTTGAACCTGGCCCAGGCCAGCTAAACAACAATGGCAACTGCAACAAAAAAATATCCAGGCATTGTGGTGGGAGCCTGTAGTACCAGCTACTTGGTTGGCTGAGGCAAAAGAATCACTTAAGCCCACGAGTTGGAGGTTGCTTTTAGCTGTGATGCCACAGCACTCTACCAAGGATGACATGGTGAGACTCTGTCTCCAAAAAAAAAGTATATAAAAAGAAAAAAAATTCGAATAGGCATTCTAGAGGTGAAATATGTAATGATATATTTGAAATTAAGAATTAAAAGAATTTAGTGGGTGGATTTAATAGCAGACTGGATACAGCAGAAGATAGGATTAATGAACTTTAAGAAAGGACTTTAAAGTATCTAACTACAGCTCAAAGTGAACAAAAAATGCAAAGAGAGAACACAGTGTAAGAGACAAATGTGAAATAGTCAAAAGGTATAATTTTCATGTAATTAGAGTCCCAGAAGGATTGGGGAGAGAGAGAGAATAGGGCAATATTTAAACATTTTTTTCTAAAACTGAAAGACCTGTTTATTCAAGAAGCTTAGAAACCTGTAGCTGGAAGAATTACAAACATAGCAGTTATTTTTTAGCTCACCAAAACTCTATAGGAACTAAACCAATATGAAGGAAGAAATTTTAAATAGCAAGTAATTAGTCTTTGCTTTTTGAAATATCAGCTCATTATTTCCTTCATTACCAATATTTGTGAAGATGGGATGTTTTTGACCAGATGTATGCTTGGAGAATACTATGAAAAATATAAGAATTTTAATATATAGTTACAGCTTTTTGATGTTTTTAATATTGGGGGAGAATGATAATATATAGTAAAAGATTGTACATAAATATCTGTTATGTTGGTTTTTTCCCACACTGAAACTTCATCATAGGCTGACAATTCTGGTCCTTTAATACTCTTTCCAAAGAGATTTCATTTTGTGTTTAGAATATTCAGAATACCTTACTACATAACATATTTGGAGTCCGTTACATAGCTCTACCTCAGTCGGTAGAATATACTTCTAATACAGGATAAAGCACTATGTAAGATTACTGGGGGGGAAAAACCCTTCAAAATGTAAATACCACATTTTGCAAATTTGTACACTAACAGCTTAGGTTGGAAAAAAATGGCTTATGGCAGACGACTCGACACTTATGGAACTAACTCCTAATAACGTTACTTCTTCTCGACACTTATGGAACTAACTCCTAATAACGTTACTTCTTCTAATGAAATTTACGAGCACAGTAAATCTCTACTGGCATTTGCTCCTGTAATCACCATCTAGTCTTTTAGCCTCATTCCTTGGGGCTCTTAATCTATTCTTCAACATGTAAACCCTTCTTACATACGGCTTCTTACAATTTCATAAAATTTATAAATATAATCTTGGTGTAGCCTTCTTCTGCAATTTTTTTAAACATAGAAGGAACTGTCTTTGCATTTGCAACTTATAGTTTCCTGCTTAAACTTAATATAATGGAAAATGTAGTGGTTCTTGAAGCCATTAAATTAGCCATTTCTTGCATTAAAAGAAGGCACTTGTGCAGGATTTTCCTTCTTTTTTTAAATCTGAGATTCTTCATTTATTGTTTAGGCTTTTTGTTTTAGTAGTTTCAAAATATTAACATCTGGGCTCGGTGCCTGTGGCTCAAGCAGCTAAGGCGCCAGCCACATACACCTGAGCTGGTGGGTTTGAATCCAGTCCTGGCCCACCAAACAACGATGGCTGCAACCAAAAAATAGCTGGGCGTTGTGGTGGGTGCCTGTGGTCCCAGCTACTTAGGAGGCGGATACTGGATAATTGTTTGAGCCCAGGAGCTGGAGGTTGCTGTGAGCTGTGATGTCACAGCACTACCCAGGGTGATGGCTTGAGGCTCTGTGTCAAAAAAAAAAAAATTAACATCTTGGAAAAATTGTGATACAATTGTTACAAAACCTGACCTCTGTGTTACTCTGAGTCATTCTCTCCCTATCGATTGTAGTGATTCACTTGAACATGTATAGCAGAACAGACAGTATTTAATTTTGATGTTCAAAAGTTAACAACTTAATGAAAGTGTTCTAATATTGATTGTAGTGATGGTTATATAACTCTATGAGTCTACTAAAAAACCATTGTATTGTGTACTTTAGGTGAATTATGTGAGTTATATATTGATAAAGCTGTTATTTTTAAAAAGTTAGCAATTTTTATTTCTTGTAAAATTAAAATGAAGTTATTCAGCTTATGTGATTGCGTTCTTTCTTTTCTCTCATAAGGATCCTATTGTGAATTTCGAACTTCCAATTCACTTGGAAAAGTGGTTTCCTCGTCATGTAATAAAGACCAAACGGGAAGATATTCGAGAACTCATTTTGAAACTTCATGTACAGCAACAGAAGGGCAGCAGTAACTAGTTAATCTGTATAAACACGACACAGATGTTCTCTAAGATTACTGGAAAGCCTCTTACCAGCATTTGTGTTAGCCAGCTCACAGAGAAGAAAATAACTGTGGTAGTTTTATAAGGCATTGGACATTATTTAAAATATATAAGATATATTATTAGAATTGTTTGGATATCATAGATGGAGTAGGAATGGGGATGATATAAACTTATTAGATAGAAATTAAAATTTCATAAATATTTCATATTTTTCTGAGTAAATATGCTTGGATTATGCAATAGTATATGTAATGTGGGAATGTTTTTGTAGATAATAAAACTATGTGATCTGTACTTCCACATGACTGGGTGTTGAGGGGAGTTAGGTCCTCCCAGTGCCAGCCCCAGAGCTTGTCAGATTTGTTGACAAGTCACACCATATTGTAATTCTATTCTTTGCAGCTCAAGCATGCAGTATGAATACTGTGTATTTTTTTTTAAAAAAGAATTTAGTATCAAGGCTTCAGAAAATGCCATTTACGGCATCCCTTCTGTATGGTGTAAAAAAAGACATTCATAATGTTAGGAAGATGACGGAAATCCACTCTTCTAAAGCGCAGCTTTTTATTCTTAATTGCTAAATCAGTTACTCCCATTTCTTTTGATATTATATGTTGGGGTCTGAGAACTTAGTTCATTTGTTCAGTGTAAAATTTGGAACAAAAACATTTAGCTTTCCAAAATAGGTTTTTAAAAATTATACATGTAGTTCACCTTAGTTTATTTGAGGTATAGCTGTATAAATATTTGCTCCTACATTATTCCAGAGTATATGTATACAGTTTCTACAATATAGAAGATAAAATTGATGTCCTCACACTTTAACAAAAAATACCCTCATGTCCTATTTATTGCTAGAAATAAATATATAATTTTATAGCTCAGTTTAGCCAGTATTCATCTGCAAAGCCAGATTGCTGTCATTGCCTTTATATTTTTAAATTGTAGTTTTTAAGAGACCTATGATCCTCATTGAGCTTAATTTTTTATCAGATATTAAGGTAGCAGCTCTAAATTCATGTGATGATGGTGGTATATATGATTAAACATTTCAGAACCTTCTGATGTTATCAGGAATATTTTGAGGGAGACATGATTATAGTGTATTTTCTCAGAAGAAAAAATGCTTTTTAACAATATTATTTTAATCTTCTGTGTTAAGCGTCTCTTGGATTTACATTGTAACTGTGTGTAAAGCAGTGAAGCAAAGGCAACTTAAAATAAAGCTAAAACATCTGGATGTATTATTTAAAAATCATGTGAATTGTCAGTTAAGCCTGTGTCCTTAGCTTTTGTTATCTTGTCACCATCTTTATATTATTAAAGATAGTTGTCTTTTGGAGGTTTCATAGAAAAATGATCATAATTATGTATTTCATTCCCAATTTGTGTGTTTGTGTGTGTAAGACTTATTAAGGTGACTATTAATTGTTTTGTACATCTAATTTTGGGAAAGCAAGTAAGATATCTTGTGATTTCTGAACTTTTTTGTTTGTATGTTTTTCAAAGATACCACTGTCCTTTATCATGTATGGAAGATTGTTTAAAATTCATTTTCCTAAATTCATGTACAAATAATGCCTTGATGATATCAACATTTTATATTAAAAATATTTCCAATTCATTAAATAGAAGTGTAATATTTTTCTTAAGAAATGTGAACTATTGTTAGGAATTAATTTCCAACAATATTGTATGATGCCCAGTGCAGGTCATATAATTAACACTTAAATTAGTTTTTCTTCCTATTTTCATAAGTGTATAGTTTATTTGAATGTTAATTCAGGGAATTTTTTTAGCATCTACTGCTAGCAAGCATTTTCCTAGGCACAAAGAAATGAATTATAGCTCTTATTCCTGAGTCATTTATGGACATGTGAATAATTTTAATATTCTCTGGTAAGAACAATAAGAGTTCTTATAGAGTTTCTTTGGCAATACAGAAGGGCACTCAGCCTAGAGGAGGTTTGTGAGTGTTAGTGACAGGACGTTGAGAGGTAGACAGAGGTTTGTTCATGGACACAGCAATCCTTCCTAGAGAAGATAATGTTATTAACTTACAACTCTTGTGATTAAACAGGATGCAGGTTTTTAAAAACATTTCCATTTACTTAATTATGACTTTAATACCTTTTAAAATTAGCTTCTTTTCTTTTTATATCAGGAGGAAAAAGATTTAGACTTGTTATGTAGAGCCCATTTTAATCTTGTTCCAGCCTGCATTTTATTCTCATCTTTCCACTGTCCCCTACTTTTTAGTCATATAAAATTATTAATTTATGGCTTATGCGTGTAATCCAAGGACTGGGAGGCCGAGGCAACAGGATTGCCTGAGCTCACAAGTTCAAGACCAGCCTGAGCCAGAGCGAGCTACCCAGGAGGCTCAGGCAAAAGAATTGCTTGAGTTCAAGAGTTTGAGGTTGCTGTGAGGTATAATGCCTCGGCACTCTACCCAGGGTGACAAAGTTAGACTCTGTCTCCAAAAAAAAAAAAAAATTATTCATTAATGCGTTAAGTAAGTATGTCACTTTGGAGTCTCTTCTAACTGAACTTGTTCTTGTGGTGATATGGAAACTTTGCCCATGGGTTGTTGAGAGATAATGGTATGAGGCTGCTATGACCTATACTCACCTGTGTGGTCTCTTACAACTTTGCAGGTGTCCTTTAACTATGGCCTGTGGGCCACATGCGGCCCACCTAGGACATTTATCCTGCCTGCTGGGTATTTTTGCTACCTGTCCTGCTTAGCAGCCGACTTGTCGTGGGGCCCGGCGTCTGGCCCTTCAACGGTCTGAGGGACAGTGAACTGGTATAATGAATATTTTTGAAGTTCTTAACATAAATTCTCTACTTGTAATATAAGTTTGGGAAAATTTATTTCATTCTTCTGGACAGCGCATGTAGTTCAGTGGATAGGGCGCCAGCCACATACACCCAGGCTGGTGGGTTCAAACCAGGCCCAGGTCAGGTAAACAACAATAACAGCTGCAACAAAAAAATAGCTGGGCGTTGTGGCAGGCATCTGTAGTTCCAGCTACTTGGGAGGCTGAGGCAAGAGAATCACTTAAGCCCAACAGTTAGAGGTTGCTGTGAGCTGTGTTACATGGTACTCTACCAAGGATGACAATGAGATTCTGTCAAACAAACAAACAAAAAACTTATTTCATTCTGGATCTTGAACAAAAGAGAATTCCAAAGCTTGAAGCCTCTTTGGAATTTTCCATTTGTAATACAAGACAACTAGTATGCAATACATTAGTTTATTAAAAAATTGCGATATTTTGTAATTCTTACCAACAACTCTGTAATACAAGCAGAGGTTATCATATCTAATTTCTTTTGTGAGTAAACCAGCTAAAAGAGCTTAGGTGACTTACCAAAATCAAATATTAAGTGGTAAAAGACAGGATTTGAACCCAGGTTTTCTCAATTTAGGTATGGAACTATTTCCAGATTGTTATGATTCTCAGAAGATCTTTCCAGCCTTTTGGACTAGGCCATCAAAAAGAATAATATCCAACTAATATTTGTTACCCAAAAGTTCTCTCTTGTTCTGAATTGTCAACATGAAGCTTTTCTTAAGACTTTAAAATTTGACTTAGTGAATGAATTTTTCAGCTTTTTTCTCCCACTCATACAATAAAGTATGGCAAATTTCTCTAATATTTGGAAAATAATACAATTGGTATATAAACTCACCAATATTTTGCAAATGGAACTATGCAAATGTATTTAATGGTCATTTAGATTTGTTAGCTTTTATAAATGAGCTGAAAATATGGTTCATTTGAAGCTGCATTGAAAAATACACTGAACTGGCTCGGCGCCTGTGGCTCAATCGGCTAAGGCGCCAGCCATGTACACCTAAGGTGGTGGGTTCGAATCCCCAGCCTGGGCCCGTCAAACAATGATGGCTGCAACCAAAAAATGGCTGGGCGTTGTGGCGGGCGCCTGTGGCCCCAGCTACTTGGGAGGCGGAGGCAGGAGACTCGCTTGAGCTCAGGAGTTGGAGGTTGCTATGAGCTGTGATGCCATGGCACTCTACCCAGGGAGATAGCTTGAGGCTCCGTCTCCCAAAAAAAAAAAAAAAGAAAGAAAGAAAAATACACTGAACTTTCCTCAAGCATAAAACAACATTGAGGTGATTTAGCTAATACATTAATTAAGGATTTTCAATTGAAATGTGGGCTAGAGCTTTATAAAACAATTTTTTCAGAGAATCTCTCCAGAGATGCATGAAATAAAATATAAATTCATTACTATTTGTTAGCAAATCTTAGCTTCCACAGAGATTATGACTAACTTAATTTCTTTTCTACTAGGTTTATTTGATAAAAACAACTATCCTCATATGAGACTTTCATCTGATCCTATGGGGTGGAGGAAATACTTTCTTGGTTAAGAGTTTTTCATGTACCACCAATCCAGGAATGGATTAACAAGCTGTGGTATATGTATACCATGGAATACTATTCAGCCATTAAAAGAGATGGAGACTCTACATCTTGTGTATTAACCTGGATGGAGGTGGAACATGTTCCTCTTAGCAAAGCATCATAAGAATGGGGAAGCAAGAATTCAGTGTACTCAATTCTGATATGAGGACAATTCATGACCTAGTACATGGTGGGTGGTAGGGAAGTGGGAGAGGCAAGAAAAGAGGAGGGGTGGGGAGTCACAGTGCATGACACCCCTCTTGGGGGCAGGACACAATTATAACGGAATTTACCTAACAAATGGAATCAGTGTACCCTGGTTCTTTGTACCTCAATGAATCCCCAACAATAAAAAAAAAAAGTTCTGTAGATAAACACCCTGGATAACTGGATATCACATTTGATAGCAAATTAAACAAGAAAGTAAACATCATATAGCTATTATTTATATTAAATGCTAAATATGTTCCAGGAAGTATTCTAAACAATGTAAGGACAAAGTTAATTAGTTAATTTAATCTTTACAATAGCTTTACCATGAGTTTGTTTTACTATTTCTATCTGATTTTATAGGTAAGGAAAGAGACAAAGTAAGTGGCTATAGTGAAAGATTTCAAGTTTTTGTATCAAGGAGGGAAATTTACAAGACACTATTTTTATTACAAAAACTAATTGTTTTCTATGTAGCTCTGTATTACTGAAGTACATAGATATAGTCAGTCTAGCTATTTTATGGGTATACATATTATCCCCTGGGATAATCTAGAGTACATATAAATCTATCAGATTTCAACTAATAAATTCAGAAAAAGTTGGAAAAATCAGTGAGTTATACATGAAACATTATTCTTGAATCGCTGCTTATTAAAGGCAAGGAGAGTGTTAGTAAACAGCTTAGCTAGCTAGATTAGAATAAAGAAATTGTCTCTCTCCATCTGCTCTAATTAGCTTATCTCACCAGCTTTTACAGCATGCTGGTTATTTCAGAAAAGAAGTGAGAGCTACTTTGAAAGGACAAGCTTTTCCTTTATGCTAATTTATCATGGTTTTGGAGTGGTTGTCCATTCCTAAACATAAACTTTTAAATGTTAGGTCTTTCCTGTAAGGATTTATTATTGGAAGTTTCAAGGTTTTGGACGTTCAGTTAAGGATTTTGCCCTCTCCTTATTCCTTTGGTTTGGGCCCAAATGATTATGTTTCCTCTTTTTAGGAAGATTTCTCTGGGTATTTTGATACTTGCTCTGATAGAAGGAAACCTTCCATCTTTAACAGGTATTTAAAAGTCTACATTTGTTTTCATCTTTCTATATGTCGATAGTATATGCTCTTCAAAATAGCATTATTTATTGTGATTGCTGTAGGAAATTGAATCAAATACTACTTTATAATCTGTGATATTGCTTCATTTAAACTTTTAAAATATATCTGGTAATTTTGTTTTTCCTTCATTCCTGTTTTAAATCTTACTTCCTTTTATTTCTTATGTTGAAATTGGATGTGTACTTGATTTCAATAATAACTTGAATTAAAGGAGTGGGAATTAAATGGAAGAAGATCGAATGCTTCCCTCCTCTCCTCCTTAGATATACATGTGTGTCTAATTTGCAAATGTAGCGCGCATCAGTTTTTCTTTGTTACTTTTTGTACCATATCTTCACTCATCAGAGGAAGACTTGCTTATACTTTCCCTCTGTGTAGCACAAACCTACTTATCTTTAGAGGAGATCCAAGAACCCAAGAGTGCAGTTTCCTTTCTTCTGCCTGAAGAATCAACAGACCCTTCTCTATCTACTGAAAAGAAACAGCCTCTGGACCACAGAGAAGCTGAAAGACAGTGGTTACTCAGAAGGCGGAGATCTATTCTGTTTCCAAATGGAGTAAAAATCTGCCCAGAAGAAAGTGTTACAGAGGCTGTGGCAAACCATGTGAAGTATTTTAAAGTCCGAGGTAAGCAAACATCCAGATCCTTGTGCTCCATGATGAAGTTCAAATATAGTTCAATCACAGTTGTTGTATCACATCATAAGTCAAACTTTGTGCTAATTTAGGTAGGATTGAGCCAAATATTCTCTCTACTAGTTGTAAAAAAAGGACTTGCTAAGAATATAGGCTTAACTGCAGAGAAAAGATTATTTTTATTTTAAAGTTTATTTTGAGAGAAGAAATGTTATAGATCTTTTTAAGCACTTCAAAATATGAGTTCATGTTACTGGATAAACTAATTACAGTTTTTACTTTGTTACAGTAATGTACCTAAATATACCAACATAATATATTTACCAAAGTATACTCACCTGCTTGCCTACTTATACATGAAAATATAATCAGTTTCTATATTTTATAGCTTAGATATTCCATAGATTCCTGCAAGTTGCTCTCTAGTTGGTATACATAAAATTTTTATGTCTACTCAATGAATCCCCAACAATAAATTAAAAAAAAATTTATGTCTAAAATTATGACACTGCTTGCAATGGACCTTAAAGCAATACAAGTGGAATTTAATTTTATTTGGTTCTTAATTAAACACTATTATCCTTGATTTTATACTTTCTAATTATATGAATTTATTCTCTGTTTATATACCAACACGGCTTAATCAAACATAGTATATAATTTACATTTGGAGGATTTCCCAACTTTGTATTTTGCTGCTCAAGGGCTAATACAAACCCTAATATGAATATGATATCAGTAAAGTGGAGATAGATGATGAAATGGTTGTGAAATCAGGTTTATCCATTCATGCATTTATTCATTCATTTATTCAACAAATGTTTATTGAACCTCTACTATTTTCAAGGCACACCTGTTGGGGCTGTTACTTCATTGTTTTTACTTTCCTTTCATGTTCTTCTTCTCCCTCACCAGAGTTTTTGAAATAAAATAAAAATTTAATAATAGATATTATATGTTTATATATTTGATATTTTTGTTTGTTAAAGTGGTACAAGGTATTAGTGGCTCTTTTTTATGATTGTATTTGTGTTTCCTAATTGTGTTTGGGAGCTCTCAAGCATTAGTAAACAGTAAACTTTCCTTTTCCTTTTTAAGTGGAGTCCATAGACCTAACATTTTGTTGGTCTATGGTCTTTTCTTTTATGTAGCAACATATAGGGCATATGCCAGAAATGGAAAATTCCTAAGAGCACGGGAAGAGAATAAAGAAACTGAATGTGAAGAAGAAAGATAGTTACTAATTTATCAAGATGTGATTTCTACTACCTGAATTTTTACTTTATATCATTACTATTATTATTTTAATCATCTCAACATTTTATTAAAGGCATTTGACAAAATTAAACACATTTTCATGGTTAAAAATTCAAAATAGTGGCTTGGCGCCTGTGGCTCAATCGGCTAAGGTGCCAGCCACGTACACCTAAGGTGGCGGGTTTGAATCCCCAGCCCGGGCCCGCCAAACAACAATGATGGCTGCAACCAAAAAATGGCCGGGCGTTGTGGTGGGCGCCTGTGGTCC
>CAUYQV010117253.1:0-12981 GCA_963574575.1 Galagoides demidoff
TAGATTATGTTTGTAATACTCGAGTCACGTTTGACTCCTATGGTTACAACAGATACAAGATACAATATGTAAGATAAACATTATTGGTCTATCTTGAGCAGGGGTCCTCAAACTTTTTAAACAGGGGGCCAGTTCACTGTCCCTCAGACCACTGGAGGGCCGGACTGCGGGCCCCAGGATGAGTCGGCTGCTAAGCAGGACAGGCAGTGGTGGCAAAAACACCTGGCAGGCCGGATAAATGTCCTAGGCGGGCTGCATGTGGCCCGCAGGCCGAGGATGCCCAGACTAGAAGCTACCAGGCAAAGGCAGCAAACTGCTTCAGCTCAGTAACCTCCAGTCCAGGGCTTTGTGAACTCCAGTCTCCCACATGCTCTTCATCCTTGCGTTTTTCTTTTTCTACTTTTCCCCCAACATATTAAGGGGCTCCAAATGTGTTGGATAACATGGATCATGTTTGTAATGTGTAAGTCCTGGCGACAGGCGTGTCCGTCACCCAGATAGGCTTCGTGGTACCCGTTAGGTTGGTTTAGCCCCCTCCGCTCCCCACTCAGCTGCTTTCCTTTGAGATCGCCGTCCCTCTGCGTACCTGTGTGCTCATCGGTGGGTTCCGATTAATAGTGAGCACATGTGGTATTTGCTTCCTTGGGTTTTTCTTATGCACGTCTCACCCAAGAGGAAGAAGCTGAGCCCTCACCACGCTCAGCAGCTGGCCGAGGATGAAGATGTTGAAAATGCCCCCATCACTTCCTCCAAGAGACCCCTGGGTTGTGTGCGTGAGTTAAAAAATCCAGTCCTCCCTTTAGAGGGCAAAGCAAACAAACAAAACCATCGAAACAGGGCAGAGAAAAATAAGCAACAACGGAATAAGCGGGGTGACTCACAGGCCACCTTGAGCTTCTATTTGAGCCAGAAGGGTTAAAAAAAGTCCTAGTCTTACAAATTAGGTTTTCGTTTCAGCGCCCTACATTTTCACTTATCAGAGGAGAAGTGAAATCATTTGTTTTCTGTGACTCGTGACTCTCCCTTCCACCAAACGACAGGAACGAGTGGCAGCCTGTGGGGTTTCAGCAGAGAAACTTCCCCGAGCGGACCCCTGTCCCCTCCCTCTTCTGCCCCTTTTTCTGTCTGCCCCTTGCTTGGGCTCCCCCTTTCCCTACCCTGCCCCTTTCCAAAAGATTTATAGAGCAGAGTGGCTTGAGAACAAATGAGCAGACTTTAGGCTGATGTATTCTGCATACTAATGACAAGATACTGCTTCTGTACCCAGGGGCAAAGCCAGGTCAGGCCAGTTTCACCATAAACTTTATTTATGGGCTTATAACTTTGCAGCTGCAGTAGCTCTGTCTGATCTTGGGACTGAGATCTGTCTCTCTCTCTATAGATTCATACATGCTTTCTAAACCAATTCCGTGGGGGTGGGGGAGAGAGTGCTGGTAGCTCTTTCTTTATGATCTCCTGAGTAATTCCAGTAAGAAGTTTAAGCCAAAGAAGCGGGGGGGGGGGGCAGTCAGAGAGTAGTGGCAGCAGAAGTGGTAGCTGTCATAGCAATAATACGTCCTCCCTGGGAGTAATAAAGCAGTAATGGTAATACCTCCTCCTGGGGTTCTACAAGTTGACTTTCAGAACCGCCGATCTTGAATCTTGAATCACAGAATGAATTGCCTGCTTCGAAATGGTTTAAGACCCTTCCTTCCTCCCAAGGATCTTCAAAGTCTGATTGTCTTCACTGCATCAGTGAGCTGGTTCCTCTAAACCAGATGATGTGCAGCTCTGAGGCTGGTCCTCGGGGTGCCCTGTCTTGCCTTCCAGTTCTATGTTGTTACTCTGGTTGTTCAAGTTGGTGCAGCATGAGACAGTGGCCAGCATCATAGGTTCAATGCATTGAAATGGGTTGATCGTGCCTGGTCTCGATGTCATGCACTTAGGCTCAAGGGTAATGATGGTCATTCAGGGAAGATGTACTGGTCACTTGTTATGTGCCAGGCACTGTGCTTGGTGTTGGGGACGCTGTGGTGAACAAGATAGAATCACCCCCTGTCTGTGCTGAGTTTAGCAGATGTACGTGAGGTTATTCCCACTGCTAAGGACGCATTTTAAAGCATGTATCAGGCCACTTCTGGCTCCTGCCCCATTATTAATAAGCCATGCAAGTCTCCTAAATAACAAAGTGAACCATATTGGATGGCTGGCTGGAGATCCTCCTCAGTGTCCTGGGAACTTGAGTCACACTCTCTGCCTGTTGGAGGAATGGTTCACTTAATCTTTCTGTACTTCTGTTTGCCCTTCAGAAAGGATCCAACAGCCTGTAGGCACTTCAACCTTCAACAACAGCTTGGGAACCAAGGGCACCTGGACCATCACTGCTCTTCTCTGGTTCTGGGACTTCACCTGTCAGTCCTGCCCCTACTAAGGTCAGAAATTGGATAAAGACGTCCTTTGGAACTTGCTCAGAGCAAGGTGTTCTCCTTTGGGGAAGGAATCTTTAAAAACGGTATAATAATAATTTTTTCCCTAGTTATCTTGCAAAGTAGCTAATGCATTTGTGAGGTCTGTATGAGGTCAAAGTTGACATGAGATGCCATTGTCTCCTTCCCTGGGTCTCAGGCACCCAGGCTTGTTTTCATGTGGCTTGTGTGCTTTCCTGCCACTAAATACTGGAGGAAAGTGATGCAAGACGTCACTTATTCTTTAAGAGAGTCCACCCTCATCTTCACCTCCCTTTTCCTTGTTGTCCGCCTTGGGAGTGGGGACAACTCCAGGGAAAAACCACAGGGACGTGGAGGGCAGTGGTGGGAAAAACTGAATGGCTGGTTTGTGTGTGTCTGGGATCTGGGGTGAGGCCATGGGTTGGGGCTGTAGAGCTCTGGAGTTTGAGCATATTCACCACTAGCTTCGTGCTGAGAGACCCACGGAGCATGATCTGGCCACAGCTCTGGGAAGGTATCTGCATGGAGCAAATCAACAAGCCTGGGGCGGCAACAGTCTGCAGATATTCCAGAGCTGAGAGCTAGACTATGTCAGCTCTGGTCTCTGCAACAGGGGCCACCTGACCTTGCTGAACACAGAAGGAATCACCAAGCCCATCTCAGGGATGACATCCCTTTTTGAGGCTCCAGGAGAAGTAAAGGAAATTCTCATTATTTCATCCCCAGTGCCCTGGGAAATTCTTCATGGCTAGAGAGAAAAGATGAGGGCACACAAGAGCCTTGGGGATAGGACAGGAGCAAGGGAACTGCAGGGTGGTGACAGGCCTCATCCTTCTGGATGTGCGACATTTGATAAATCACCTTCCCTCTCTGAGCCTCAATATGCAAATCCTTAAAATGGTATAAGAATAATTCCTGCCCTAGTTATGTTGCAAAGTAGGTAATCCATTTGTGAGGTTTATATAACCCTGATACAAAAAGTTAGTAAAGTGCTACAAAAATAATTAGGTTTTTTTTTTTTAGATGACTACTTAGTGGGAATCAGACCTTGATGAGGATTTGCTGTATTAATGAATACATGAACACCTGGAGGCCTGGAATGCACCATAGCTTCTTAATCACACACAGCCAATGCCTGTGTATATAAATCTATATGGCAATTATCGCTTATGTAGGTGTGGGTTTTAAGAGCTTCACTGACTCCTTGTGAGGCTGAGGGTACGTGAGTGCCCAGGAGAGCGTGAGCTTTCTGGGGGCAGGAAACAGGTGTCCCCTTTACTGATGCTTTTTCAGTGCCTGCTGCATTCTCACAGGGCTGCGTTCTCAGCTGGAGGTCACTCTCCTGGCTGAGCAACTGATTGATGGACAGACTAGGGCTAGCGATAGGCAGTCATCAATGTGGGTCTATGTTTGCCAGCTTTGTAACATCTGTGATATTCCTGGGAGATTCCTGGACCTGACTTCTGTGAATACCAACTGACTTAAACCAGGGAGTTCACTTGGGGAATCTGAGGCAGGACGATCACTTGAGACCAGGAGTTGAAGGTACATCGAGCTGCTATCGCACCACAGCCTGGGTGACAGAACGAGACCCAGCTGGTGTGTACATGGAATGAAAGGTGGGATGTGCAGCAAGATATCTTCTCCCCGTTGCCATGAGAATTCTACCTTTTCCTCGTTGCCATGAGAATTCACCCTGCTATGTCAAAACAAAGGTCTTGAGGGAGTCATGTTGGTCTCTGCTTCTTAATTTGCTGATCTACAAAACTAGAGTACTGAAGACTGTTCTGCAGCTGTTGGGTGGATTGGAAATAGTATCTAAAGACCCTCCCACAGTGTCTGGAACATCATGGAGCTGAATAAATACTCTTTCCACAGTGCTTTGGTACTGGTGCAGGCTCAAGACTTCCTCTGCCACGTGTAGAAGGCTCCGTGTGTATTATCCAGTGGCATTCCCAACAGATGAGGGGCCGTCCTTTCTACATGTTGGCTGTTGGCTATGTGGCCCATGCAGCTGATCCATTTGTCCCCATTCTGTTCCCACATCTCCTGAGGATGTTACTCCCACCCTCTGGCAGACCTTAGAGTGGTATTTTCCAACCCCTTTTATCTCACGGCACACTTGAACCTATAGTTAAACTTCCATGGCACACTTAAATTATGTTGATCAAAAAAAAAAAGAGTATAAAAAAGAATATACTTACTGCCCTTTGAAATTCTTTCGAAAATTAAACTTAATTAATGATCTTTAAAATTTTTCACAGCATACCTAAAATCCTCTCACTGCACACCAGTGAGCTCCAATACAGTGGTTAAAAATTACTGTCTTAGAGTAACTGCTTGGGGATTTTTCTGTCCTACATTATTTATGCTGTATTTCATTCATCAAATATTTATTAAGAACCTACTGTGTTCCAGGTACTATGATGGACATTTAGATACTTCTAGGTCAATGGCACTGAGTTCAGAACTTAAGCACAACCTAATCTCAATACAGCCCAGCAAATCTTGATAACAAAGAAGGTTACTATTGATCCCCCAACCATGGCTTCAGAAGAAGAATTTCTATCCCCTTGCTAAGGCTCAAGGTGTTCTCAGTCCTTTTTAGATGATGTCTTCTTTTCCAAAGCCAGGAAGGGGAAGACATTTTCTGTAAAAGGCTGGATAGTAAGTACAAGGTGGCCATAAAGTTTGTGTGCAACTTGTTTTGTACACAGACTTTGTGGCTGCCCTATATTTTAGCCTTTTTGAGTCATAGGAGTTCTGTTGCACTACTCAACTCAGACATCACAGCAAGAAAGCAACCACAGCTACCATGTAAACAAATAAGGCTGGATGTGAACCAGTGAAACTTTATCTACAAGATTAGGCAGAAAACTACAAAATGCTGACAGCAAATTCAAAAATTTAAATAAATTGGGAGAGGTCCCATGTTCATTGATTGATAGACTCAATATTGTTTAGATGGTTCATTCTTCCTAACTTGATCCGTATGTTCATCAGAATCTCAATCCAATTCCTAGCCAGCTATTTTGTAGACATTGATAAATCGTTGCTTAAATTTGTACAAAATGGCAAAAGCCCTAGAATAGGTAACCCAACCTTGAAGAACAAAAACAACACAATTGGAGGACTCACGCTACCAGATTTCATGTCTTATTATAAAGCAATAGCAATCAAACAGAGTGGATTGGTAAAAGCACAGACAACTAGATTCAGGGGACAGAGTAGAAGACCCAGAAAAAGGCCCACACAAATAATCTTTGTGTAAACTCTGGCAAAAGAGCACAGGCAATTCAATGGAGAAAGAACAGCCTTTTCAGCAAAGGATACTCAAACAATTAGACATCCATATGCAAAAAGAACAAAAAGAGAGGAAAACACACCCAAACCTGGGCACTTATCCTACACCATATCTAAAAATTAAAAATTACTCAAAATGAATCATGGCTGTAAGTATAAAATAAAAAAGTGGGAAACTGCTTGCAAACATAGGGGAAAATTTACATGACCTCAAATTTGTGATTTGTTCTTAAATACAACACCAATTGCATAATCCATGAGAGAAAAAATTCATGTCAGACTTTATTAAGTTTGAAAATCTCTGCTGTGCAAAAGGCACTCAAAAGAAAACAAAAGACTGGGTGGCATCCGTGGCTCAAAAGAGTAGGGTGCCGGCCCATATATGGGAGGTGGTGGGTTCAAACCCAGCCCCAGCCAAAAACTGCAAAAAAAAAAAAAAAAAAAAAAAGGCAAATAAAAAAAGAAAAAAAAAGAAAGAAAAGATAAACCACAGCCTGGGAGAAAATGTTCACAAAATATATCCTACAAAGACATGCATGCCAAAATCTACAAAGAACTCTTAAAGCTTAATAAGAAAGAAGACAACCTAATTTTTTAAAAAATGGGTAAAAGACATGGACAGAACCTATATGAAAATATGCTCAATATCATTTGTTATTAGGGAATCACAATTAAACAACAAAATACCATACCACACCTATTAAATGAGTAAGATTCAAAACCCAGTAATACCAAGTTCTGATGAGGATGTAAAGAAGAGAGACTCTCTCATTGCTGATGGGTATTCAAGATGGCCTAGCTACTGTGGAAGATAATTGGATGATTTCTTGTAAAACTAGACATAATCTGGCAATTATGCTCCCAGGTATTTATCCAACTTGTTTGAAAGCACATGGCTGTGCAAAAATCTGCATGTGAACAGCACTTTTTATTTGTAATTGCCAAAATCTAGAAGCAACTGAGACATCCTTCAATAGATGAATTAGTAAATAAACTGTGGCACGTGCACACGATGGAATAATACTTGGCAATTAAAAAAAATGACGCATAGAGACATTGCATGAGAGCATGTTTCTTAAATGCATGCTAAGTGAAAGAAATCAATCTGGAAAAGCTGCCCAAGGTAAGATTCCAATTATATGGAAAGCAGCCTGGAAAGGGTAAAACTTTGAGAATGGTAAACAGGTTGGTGATTGCCAATGAAAGAGGAGAGAGGTGTCAATGAATGAAGCATGAGGGATTTTTTAGGGCAGTGAAACTGTTCTGTACAATACTGTAATGGTGAGGCTAAGATATGAAATCTTCACC
This sequence comes from Galagoides demidoff, assembly GCA_963574575.1. Taxonomy (NCBI): domain Eukaryota; kingdom Metazoa; phylum Chordata; class Mammalia; order Primates; family Galagidae; genus Galagoides; species Galagoides demidoff. The sequence goes on from CAUYQV010117253.1 coordinate 7,038, forward strand.
ATTACCTACAGATCTTTACAGTGCAAAGAGTATGTCTTAACGTACAAGTTTAACAAAAAAAATCACTTAAGAGTTTGAAGAGGGCTGGGTGTATCGGCTCATGCTTGTAATCCTAGCACTCTGGGAGGCCTAGGCAGGTGGATAGCCTGAGCTCATGGGTTTGAGACCAGCTTGAGCCAGAGTGTGCCCTCATCTCTAAAAATAGCCAGGCATTGTGGTAGGCGCTTGTAGTTCCAGCTACTTGGGAAGCTGAGGTAAGAGAATCCCTGGAGCTATGTTGCTGTGAACTAAGACACCACGGTACTCTACTGGGGACAACAGAGTGAGACATGGTCTCCAAAAAACCAAGAAGAGTTTGAGGAATCCCAGGATGGAAGACAGATGGGACAAAAAAATCTAAATATATTATAAATGTATGAAAGAACACCAATGAATGGGGTTATGGAATAAGATGTGTACGTAACTTTGGAGATAAATGGAGTTTGTAAGTCTGAAGGCAAAAGGCACTGTACATGTGATTTATGTTGGTAACTATTTTTCCCGTGAGGGCATGGGCTAGCAATTCTAAAACCGTCATACATATAAGCCGGGCTTGCACAATTATGTAAAAAGATGGAAGATAGTGGGAGCCAGGCTTTTTATTGCTGGAGAGGGAGATAAGTAGGGGAAGGAGACTAGAGGGATCCACGTGGTGATGGGTTAGAGTTGGAGACATGAGTATGAACTCAGATTTAGCTTAACACGAGCGCAGATGATTATATATAGACAGATTTGTATATATGTATATGTGTGTATACAGTTTAGCATGTACACACGTGTCTCCTTGCTCTATCAGCCAAGAGAACCTGGAAAGAGTATCACCCCAGTAGTGACGAACACACCAAGTACTCAGGTCTTGGTTCCTAAAACCATTTGCCTATAGAAAGAACCAGGGCTCCTGAGAGAAACAGCTGGTTTTTATCAGAAGAGAAAATATATAACATGAGGCTGGCGCACCTTGCAGTGCCAGAAAGTAAGAAAATGCTCCCAAGTCAGAGATAAACAAAACAAAGCAAGCAAAACAAACACAAAACCTGACAACCCGCAGTGATGGGGATGTATTAAGGGAATGTGGGAGCCTCCTGGGAAATCTTCCAATGGTCAAAGCTGGTTTGAGCAAGAAAATAAATGGTGGTATATATAACTCAAAGTATAAAATAAATACCCATGAGTGTATAATAATGTAAATAAATGACTGAATAAATAAATGGAGGCGAAGAGATACATCTTCTGTGCAGAATTCCAAATAATGTCGGTAGCCACTCCACCACTAAAAAGGAGACCCATTTCTTAGGTTTGGGCTTTGGGTAGAGACTTTCTTCCAAAAAGTATAGCCTGGGAGAGAGAGGAAAGAAAAAGGAGACCCCGGCAGACCACACTTCGGCAGGGTAACCCAAGTTAAACCACTCATCTTATAGACGGTATGGACTCCGACATGACACCAGGAGAGTGGCCCTTTATAACTGTGGTCTTCCTTCCTAAACCACATCATCCAGTCTAATCATGAAAAAGGAAAATTTATACAAATCCCAACCGAGGGATGGTCAACAAAATGCCTGACCAGTAATCCTTCAAATCTGTGAAGGTCATCATCAAAACCAAGCAAGGTCAGTCTGAGAAATGATCATAACCAAGGAGAAATGGTCACGAAATGCACTGGGGTGTCATGGATGAGACCCCAGAACAGAAAAAGGGCATTAGGGGAAAACCAAGGGATCTGAATAAAGTGTGGGCTTTGGTTAATGACAACAATTTGTCAATTATTTGTTCATAATTAAGACAAATGTTCCACACTCGTGCAAGATGTTAATACAGAACTGGCATGTGGCACATTCAGGAAATTTCTCTACTATTTTCTCAATCATTCTGAAAATCCCTAATTATTCTAAATCTAGAAGTTTAATTAGAAAACATATTCAGGCAGCTGTCTGGATGTGGCTCCCAGGCTGATGGTTACCTTAATACCGTGGCATTAGAAAGGTTGAGAGCCACTGGCTGAGATTGAGGTTTGCAAAGCTGACTGCTCATTAGAATTACTTGAAGGGCTTTTTAAGCACTTTCTTTTTAAAATAGGTCATTTCCTGGAAATAAAGACACCATGAAAAGTCTCAGCCCCACCTATGTCCCCAACTAATCTGTCACTCCATTGTCCCTAGAGTCACTACTTGTATTATTTTCTTTTGTATTCATCCAGTGTTCCTTCAAGAAACACAGCAATAGTAAGGATAGGCTTGATTTTCTCCCTTTTACAAACCGTAGTGCAATTGCTTGTTTTCTTTCTGTATATTCCAGAGACTTTTCACTAGAAGCACCGAGAGAGCTTTCTCATTCTTTTTTAACACAAGCGCAGTATTTAAGTTCAGAGGTTATTTAACCAGGCCCCTACAGACAGACATTTAGGTTGTCATCTGCAATCGTTGCTATTATACGTCATGCTGTAGAGAGTTATTTTCTATGTAAGAAATCACAAGATTGCGGAGGTCTGTTTTTGAAGCCTGCACTCTGAGGGAATTAAGTCAGAAATTCTTAGGGGAGGTCCTAGGCATCCTTATTTTAAAAAAGTTCCCAGCGGCCCCCAATGTGCATCTCAGACTGAGCTAGAAGTAGTGAGAACCCCCCCCCCCAGAAGTAAGAGGGGATTCTCAAGCCAGGCAGATATCAGAATCACTAAAAAGCTATATATATATATGTATATATATATACACACACACTCTATATATGTATATATAGAGAGAGCTATATAGAGCTATACTATATATGTGTATGTGTGTGTGTGTATGTGTATACACACAGGGCTTACCTCAAAAAAAAAAAAAAAGAAAAAACACTGGATCTTAATGAGGAGTTTGAAACTAAATGTGTTCCCTTTTTAAAGTTTTCTATGTGATTCAAATGCATAGTTAGATTAAGAATCCTCAGTCTAGAGGAGAAATGCACCTTGCCAGAGACAGAGCTGGAGAATTGTGTTGTCTTGGCCTGGATCTTCCAGCCCATGTTCTGTCTCTCTACTCCCCTCCCTAAGCCGTGCCTTGCCGAGAAATTTGGAAGCAGATCTCCAGCACAGGATGAATGCTCCAGTCATGGTGTGTGCCCGCCATGCAAGGCTGGGGTGGTGGGCTTTTCTCGGCCCACGGGCGGCATGAACATTTCGGAACGCCTGCTGTCCGAGGGCGCGCATCGCTGCCCATCCGTGAGCTCCAGATTAATATTTTGCCAGCCCTCCATGAACTTTTGTTTCCTTCCGGCGGCCCTTCTTTCTCATCAGCAGAGCCTCAGTGAGCTATGACGACGTTGGTATACAAACCGAAACTTCTCTTGATTTCAGTGAGCTGGCTTGCAGTCTAACACCTGATACGGCTTGGGCACTGCTTCCCTGTTGTGTCATGGGGAAATTCTAGAGGGGAAATGGATTTTTAAAGAGAGAAATGAAGAAAGAAATATCCCTTAGTAATTGACGTGTGTTGAGTGCCGATTCGGGGAACCCTTGCCCCAGATATATGACATTTTATCATCCCCATTTGACAATGGGAAACTGAGGCACACAGAAGTTAAGAAATGTATCCAAAGTAACACTGCCAGGCAGTGTCAAAGGAAGCGGATTTCAAAATCAGGTCTATCCAGCTCTCAAGCCACAAGCTCTGGATAGACTTTCTTCTTCTAAGAGGAGCCGAGGATTTTCTCCTGTTTTCTGGAGGATGCAATCTTTGAGGATTGACATCTTTGGTGGAATCCAAAAGATTGGGGGTCTCCACTTTGGCAGGCATTAAAGGAATCTCTACATATTATCTACCCCTAGTCCAAAGATTAACTTTCTGAATAAGGCAACAAAACAAACAAAAACAAAAAACCCTGCTTTGTGTCCCCAGTGAAGCCTTTTTTTGTAGACTTGTACCTCAGGATTCTTCAAAACTTTCCTCCTGGAATGGCACAAATGCTACCTCCTCTCACAGACATTTCAAGAACCAATATAATTTCTATGTGTTTAAGCGTCACCCTCATTGCCTCATTTAACCTCCCTGCCACCTTATTAGATAAGCAAACTGCAGTTCCAAGAACTTAAGTAACTTGCCCAAGGTCACAGCCTTAGGAAGTGGTACAGCCAGATTCAAATTCAAGTCTCATTTGACACCAACGCTTGTGCCCAAGTACTGCCCAGCCCATTCCAATGTATTTTCTAGGGATACTTTCTTTTTCACCCCCTGGTGAGTCTTTCCACTCTCCTCTCTCTATCCCTAAAGATATTCAGAACTTTTAAGTCTCTTTCTCTTTCTTCCCTTACCCAACCAAGCCTGGGAGAATTAGGCCAAAGTGGATGGATTGATACATGGAGTTAACCCATGTCTTCCCCAACCACGGCCAGACAAGTTTCCGACATTAGACTCAGGGGCCAGGAACCGGAGTGAGAACCCAAGGGTTAATATTGCCATAGTGGGAAAGTTATCTGCTTTGTTGTAAAACACAGCTTCCCAGCACTACAGAGGGGCTATTAGCATGCAAATGTACTTTGCCTCATGCTTTTTAATGTTTTACTTCTCTTAATTGCTGAAACCGGTTGTAATTTCTGAGCACTGCTGGCTTCAGGGAAAGAGTTTCCTCTAAAGCCAGGGAGCTATCACTGCACCTGGGAAGATTTGAATTCTAATTTTATTAACCAGTTGGGTGAGGCATTTTCTTCTTTCTTCCTCAAAGGAAACGAAACGAAACAAAAAAAGTCCAGGTTGAAGTTAGAAACCTTTTCCTTTTGCCCCACGGCTTAGCTAGTTCCCTCTGAATTCTTTGGTTTGGAACCTGACATTCTCAGTTCCGAGATCAAAAATCACATATGAGATCTGATGACGGTAAGAGGGTGTTTATTAAAGGCTTTAGGTATCAGACACCTGGTTGTGACTTGGCAGTGAAAACTATTTCTGAATGTTACCTGGCTCGGGGTGTAATCCGTCTCTCATTGCAGAGAGGTTCTAGATGAGTAAATGATTTCTAAGGCGACTTCGAGTTCTAAAGCTTTGCTTCCCGTGGAGTAGAAATGAAATGAGGGGCGAAAGGAACCTCTGGTCTGGTAGGCAAGGGCTGCTTCTAGCGCAGACAAGGTAATTAAGGAAACTATTTCCCCCTTTCCCTATCCACACATGGCATGCTAGCTGATTTTTCTTTTTTTTTTTTCACGAGTCTAGTGAACGGAGAAATTCTGAAACTGGGCGCAGACTCCAGAATGTTTTCTGGTCATTTTTCTAGAGGTTCCACTGATGCCACTGTTGGTCAAGCTGTTTCATTTTTCTGGAAGTGTTTAATTATGCATCTCTTGCTTTCTAGTTGAAAAGCAATCTTGTGGAGGCTGAAGCCTCATCAAGGCAATGGCTCCCCCTCCACGTGGGTGGAGGGCTGTTGTCTGCGCAGGTCTGTACTGGAGGGTGATGCCCCTGTGCGATGGCCACCTGGCCTCCAGCTGATGCAAAAGAAAGCCAGTGGACTTGACTGCTGAATTCACTCTGCCAGTGCTTACATTGTCTCATCATTTGCTCTCTAGAACGTTTCACTGGCGTCCTGTATGTGTCAGTTATTTATCTGCCACTTTTGGGTTGAAAGGGCCAGACCAGCGCCATTTTGTCATTTACTACATAAGCTCTGTTCCTAGCCCCTCCACCCCAACCACCAGGTAAACCCACAGGGCCACTCTCTGCTGCCTCCCCCATCCCTGGCTGCACAAATTGCTGAGCCACTGAGTAAGCCAGCTCAGGCAACAAGTTACCATATCAGGCAATAAGTTCCCGACTGCCACCTTAGGCAGACAGCTGCCATAATAGGCAATAAGTTTCTATTTCCTTGAAATTCAGGTATTCTCCTTCAACTACCTAATTAGGCTACACTACCTCTAGCCCCGGTTAAGAAATCCCCCACCCCTCACCTG
>CAUYQV010117264.1:0-45748 GCA_963574575.1 Galagoides demidoff
CTGTGGTCCCAGCTACTTGGGAGGCTGAGGCAGGAGACTCGCTTGAGCCCAGGAGTTGGAGGTTGCTATGAGCTGTGATGCCATGGCACTCTACCCAGGGGGATAGCTTGAGGCTCCGTCTCAAAAAAAAAAAAAAAGTAAAAGTATTACAACTTGTGAGATGTAACAATTTTTTAGTATTCTTGCATTTTGACATGATAGGAGGCTGTTTGCCAGGGCAAAATTTTTGATAAGCTGATTGGAAATGTACACACAAATTATAGGGGAATCATAGTATTGGTTATGATTATTATATTCTATGATTATCATAGAATTGGTTTTAGTTAATTGGTTTTTTCATTTAAAAAAGAAACTTTGACGTTTGTACATTTACTTGTTATTGTTTTAGCTAAATATAATGTTGTTTAATATTCTACTGGGTAATATAAATATGGACATTACCTTAAAGTAATTTAAGGTTTCCTGCATAAATAAGCTTTCTTCATAGTGTGTTATGTGAAATTTTGTAAATTTAGGTTTTTTTAAAAAAACAATTGTCATTACAGAATTTCAAGATGTAAGAAAGAATAAGCAATATTAGAATCCTACTTTATTCTAAAGACCTTTCAGAGAAATTGTTTTGGGCTGCTTCTAGTGTTTATCATGTATATAGTATTGTCAATTTTGCTAATAAAACTAATATAGAGTCATCTTCTAACCTGATAAAAATAGGATTTAAAGTGTCTATTTAGCAAAAATAATAAGAGCAACAAGTACCAGGGTATAATTATTTGTGAGGAATAAAGAAACTATTACATAATGAAAAAATTCTTCAGATCAGCTTCATTAGTCTTTCTGCAAATCAAAACTTCTAACCACTTCTTAATCTTTCTTAATAACCTGATGAACCAGACTGAACTAATGGATTTGACTGTAGTTCTGCCTCTGGGAGCAGCCCCTTAACAACCACAAGATTCTGGTAGAACCTATTAACTCTAGTCTTTCAGCTTGAGTGCCAGGACTCACTGCTTGCTTTTAAAGAAAGCTAAAGTTGCAGATGTTTCTAACAAGGTCTAGAGTTTTCATGGTATTTGAAAACTAAAAGAATTGACTCTTCGACCTATGAAAAGGCAGTTTTAAAAAAGACACAATTTTGTAGTGAGACATAGCTTCAAATTCTATTTGAATTATTGAAAAATATAACTGTGGGTAGATTGCCACACCCCTCTGTGCTTTACCCATAAAACAGAGTTATTAACGATAACTTGCCTCACTCAAAGATAGTAGGAGGATAGGACAGGATGATGAAATAAAGGATGCAAAACTATATACATGATGGCAGTGGGAGTGGTGAAAGTGACAGTCTGGAAAGAGGTGGGGCACCAGTGGTCCTGTAGCATCTCACTCTAACGTAAGTGCTAACCTTCATTGAGTTCTATGGACCTATTATTGGAGAGAATTAGAACCCAATCACACTTCATCATTAAGAATAATTGATGGTGGGAGGTGCCTTTGGCTCAGTGAGTAGGGACCGGCCCCATAGCCCCCATATACTGAAGGTGGCGGGTTCAAACCCAGCCCCAGCCAAACTGCAGCAAAAAATAGCCGGGCATTTGTGGTGGATGCCTGTAGTCCCAGCTACTTGGGAGGCTGAGGCAGGCAAATCGCCTAAGCCCAGGAGTTGGAGGTTGCTGTGAGCTGTGACTCCATAGCCCTCTACCAAGGGCAATAAAGTGAGACTCTGTCTCTAAAAAAAAAAAAGAATAACTGATGGGTCCTCATCCCTACCTGAATCTTTTGGAATAAATTAATTAAAGGTGAGACTATTAAAAATTAAGATAGACTTAAATAAAACTTTGAATGTATAAAGTATATATATCAGAATTTACTTGTTCAAATAAATATCTCCTTCAAAACATTCCCTGTAGGATTCAGTTTAGGTGTGTTCATGTTGTTGGCATTGTTCAGAACATTTTTGGAATAGCTTTGAATAGCCTTTTAAGAGTTAAGACATTCTTTTCAGAATCTTCCAAAATAGTGTGTCTTCTTTTTTATAGATTCACTATTTCAAACAAATAAAGGAAGCATTCAGAATTAAGTTTAGTTAATAAAAATGTATGGTTAGGCAATAGTATTAAAGTTAGATGGTAAAGAATCAAGTTGAAGCATAAGTACAAAACGTGAATCTTCATTGACTAAGGTGAATACGTGTGTGTACACATTCTTTTCTGCTACGTATGATTATTTATACATTAAAAAAGGAAAGAAAAATAATTCTGTAAACCCCATCAGATTCACATACGTAACTAAAACTGCTCTGTATTGTTTCCATAAACTGTGTGACCACTGACCATGCATCCTAGCGAATTGTTTCTATGAAAACTGAGTTAATTGAAACAATTTGATTGACAAGCCCATCACTATTAGGTATGGGGGAAACCAGAGCAAAATTGGGGAAACTTAGAAATACATGAAATGATTCTGAACTTCCAATTGTTTTCAGAAGTTTCTAAGCTTTGGATGCACTTGAAAACAACTTGGAAATGATGGAGAATGTACACTATGAATGTGGTTTATACAAAAAGAAAGTGGCAGAATTCTAGTCAGGATTTATATTCAAAGAAAAGACTTGGGCAGCTGCATGTATGTTTATGTCCTTTACATTAGACATTTTGGTAAAAATAAGGGGTTTTTATGATTTTCCTCTTCATCTCTTTTTTTAAATTAACTGATGAACCACCAATCCCAGTAGATGTTCTAGGAGTTTCTTTATACTTGTTTAACACAGTGCTTCTTTCATTCGTATAGTCTGATGTGAAAGCGGAGCTCTTGTGTGATGTGCTATTGACATACAATAATGGTGACACCACTACCTCAGTTTATTAGTGTTACTTGTGTTTATTTTAATATCATCACCTATGTACTAGTTATAGCTGGTTGCTGGTAAAAAGTATTATTGCTGAGCAAATGTGATTGAAGATCTGCTTTTGTTTTTTAGCCTGATTAAATTTCTGATAAGACTTGATTCTAGTTCATATGTTAAAATAAGGAGTTTTTTTTATACCTTCTTGAAGGTGTGATGCTTATTTCCCTGGCACTATGTGCAGACGCTGTCATTGGAAATGTTCAAGAGAAAGCTATGAAACTGCACAATGCTTCTAATTCTGAAATGGTAAATAACTCGAGTGCTTTTCCTTTGCCTCAGATAGACTAAAAATCGTGATATACTAATTTTAGGAAATAGTTATAGTATCAAAGACATGCACTGCATTCTTAAACTAGTTTATCATCACTTTTATAAAAATAATAGCGTTCAGACATCCGAGGAAGGTTAACATAAACCCAGCACTACCACTGCTCAGAGGCTTATTAAATAGTTGATAAATTTTGTTTATAGTTTTTTGCATATTAAAACAAATCCTTTGCAGCCTCATTTTTCTCCCTTCTTTGTGTTGGTGTTATTTTCCACGTAGAAGACTGTAATTTTCTTATAGTCCAATTCATTTTTTCCTTCATGATTTCCAGCAGTGTAACATGGTTGAAAAGGGCTTTCCCAACTCAGATTTAAAAAGGTTTATCCTCATGGCCTACTGGACTTAAGATTTCCTTTACTATTCAATCCTTCATCCAATTTAAAATTTTTTTTAACTTTTATTTTCTTTTGCCTTTTCATTTGTCCCAGCACCATTTATTGAATAATCTACTTTTCCAGCTTATTTTAAATACCTTCTTTCTGATACCACACTCTTCATGCAGGGCTCAGAATTGTGTTCTTCTGGGTTTATTCCTGTACCAGTGCATATAACGACAACAGCTGAAGCGAACATTTGTCATCTCTTAGGACTAGCTGCCATTATTCCTTTTCTTTTTCAGAGTATTACTACCAATAGTTATTCTTGAGTGTTCATATCCCTAAATAAACTAGAAATCCCATTGGTATTGTGATTGGTATGGCATTGAATTATAAATTAATTTCAGGAGAATGGCATCTGTGTTCTTGATTCTTTCAGTCCAAGAATAAGGTGTGATTTTTCCTTTTATTTGAGTGGTTTTTATTTAAATATCCAATCATTAGAGTTTAAAGTTTTCTTCATATGAATCCAGCACAATTCCTATTAGTGTTACATGTCTCATGTTTTTGCTATTACTGTAAATGTCTTTTCTTTCAATATGTCTTCTAACTGGTTTTTATTTTTATATAGGGAGATTCTGTGTGTGTTTACATTAATTTTATAACCTACCACCTTGCTGGACAGATAGAGCATATTACATTAAGGATATATAGGACTGTTCTTTCCTGTCACTTTCTCAGCACAGAGTGGGGCAACTTAAGTGGCCCGTAGTAACCCAGGAAATTAAATCTTGGTCAAGAATTTTCTTGATCATCATCACTACTCATTCTAGATAAGGTAAGGATGGCCTTGGAGATTTAAGGAAGAGTAGGTGGTTAGAAAGTTAATATGATGCAGTAATTTCGATGGTAGCCTCTGGAATAAGATAGTCTCAGTTCATACCCTGGCTAGTAACTAGCTCTCATTCAGAGTGAAAATCAATATCTCTGAGCTTTAGTTTCTTCATCTGGAAATTGGATTATGATGATTAAAATAGGTTAGTTGTGAGAAGTAAATGGAATAATCTGTGTAGATCATTAGCACAAAACCTGACACATAGCAGGTATTTGTTTTTTCTGCTGCTGATTCTGTTTATGAGGAGTATTATAAACTGGGATGAAAAGGTGGGTTGGAAAATAGGGAATTAAGCAGTAGTTAGGCCGTATACTGCTTATTTTCATTATATTTTAATGTCTTCTGCTAACTTAGTGTTTGGATTTTTCCAAGTTTTATAAGTAGCTTTAAAACTTTTTGTTTTGTTTTGTTCGCATATATTTTTTAGAACTCTAACATTAAAATATGGTTTGAATTCAATAATTAAGCCACGCAAGAAATGAACAAGTATGTTAGCATCTATGAAAGGATCGGTATGGCTGTGTTATTTTGTACATAAAAGAATAAACTTAGAAGCCGTTGGACTCAAACACCCGGAAAGTTAGGCCATATTAAAAAGATGTTATTTTTAAAATATTTTGTTCTATAAACTTAATTGAATAGATTAATTGAGCCATGTTGAACTTCCTTCCACTTTTGGTTTGATGGTACTTTTTCCCACTTTATTTTTATCTGCTCCAGGTTTTATATTCATATTCAATCGGTTTTGTATACATTTTGTTGGGATTGACATGCACTAGTGGATTAGGCCCTGCAGTAACATTTTGTTCAAAGGTAAACACTTGATCACACTGTTTGTTCTGAAATAAACATCTTCCATTGGTTTTCTCTGTATTTTTAATTCCTCTACTACAAAAAGGGATGTGTGGCTATAATTTGATAACTCCTTTAATTTAGTATGTGCAAATTAGAAAATATTACAGAAATGAAATGATTGGTATTTAAATTGATTTTATCCTTGCTTTACCCTGTAAGTTAATTTTTTAAGTTGTTCATAATGTGTGAGTTGAGCTTTTTTAATTCACTGTTATTTTTCTATTAAATCAAAACTAAATAAGAATCCTGCTTGACTGCATTGCCAACTGGCTTGTTACTGCCCCAAAAGTTGATTAAATCTGTAGTTTTATTTTATTTGTAATACCTTAGGGTTTGTTTTGCATTTTTCTAACAGGTTTTTTAATTTGTTTCAGAATCCAGTTCGGACGTATGGTTATGCTTTCCTTTTTTCCCTCACTGGCTATTTTGGAATCTCTTTTGTGCTGGCATTGATTAAGATTTTTGGTGCACTTCTTGCTGTAACAGGTAGGAGTGGTTTACTTGCTTAGATTATGAAATAAGCATTTACATTTTCTCTGATGCATCTTCTCATTTAAAAAAAAAAAATTGTCTTATAGGCGGCGCCTATGGCTCAAAAGAGTGGGGCGCTGGCCCCATATACCGGAGGTGGTGGGTTCAAACCTGGCCCTGGCCAAAAAATGCAAAAAAAAAAAAAAAAATTGTCTTACTCACCAGTGTATTCTTTGGCTTATGGTATTTCTTTAAATTTCTAAAAGAAAATGATGTTTAATCTTAAATTCTTATTTTGAAGGTTTAACTTTAAATCAGCTGTATATACTTATTTAAATAGTAACCTTTAAACACATTAAAAGAACTTGCTGTAAAAGTTGGATGGGATAAAGACCTTTGAAGAAAATACTGCCTTTATGTAGTTTCAACCTATGCCAGAAGATTCTAGTTTTGTTATTTTTAAAATATGATAGATACACTTTAAATAAAGCTTTGGAGGCCTTGCATTTGTATATTTTCTAGGACAACAACCAGATTAGTTTCTCTTTTCACTAACAACGATTATGCACCTGCTGTATGCAGGACTTTTGTTGGGAATATAGAGGAATGAAAGTTGTGTTGGTTCTCTGGCAGTTCCTCCCACCTGCTGTGCCATCTCTATCTGCAGGATAGACAGAGTAAGAGAAGATGAAAGACACACCCTTCTCTTTAGGGAAACTTCCTAAAAGTCACACACCAGCAGTTCTGGCCACGTCATAGTCATGTGACCACACCTAGCGATAGCAGAGAAAGGAACAGACATATACCTAGCTAAAACTAGGGGTCCTTTCACTGTAGAAGGGAAAACAGGTGTTCGGAGTTTGGCTTTGACACGTTTTCAGAAGTTTCTTTCTTCTATGTTCATTCAGGCATGGAATATGAAGTGCCGGGCACTGTAGAGTGTAGGAATGTAAGTTTGAATAAAGCGAGGAACAAGTGAGCACAACCTAGTGGAAGACAGCAGCCCACAGTGCAGTGTGAGAGGTGGGGCTGCCACGGGGCTTTATTCGGAGTTCCCATGTCTGCCTGTGACAGGGAGGAAGCTTTCAGACTTAACAGCAGACTTCAAGGTGTAATACTTTGAAGCCAGGGAAAAGTTAATACAAATAAAGAGGATCTTAAAAACTACTCATAGTCTTATCCAGAAATGACCGCTATTGAGATATTAGTATATCCTTTAAGTTACCTTTTATGTGTGTAAGAGATAGGGTCTTGCTCTGTCACTCAGACTAGAGTGCAGTGTCATCGTCATCACTCACTGCAACCCAAGTCTTAGGCTTGAGCAATCCTTCTGCCTCAGCTTCCCAGGTAGCTGGGACCACAGGTGTGCACAACTATGCCTGGCTAGTATTAAATTTTTTTTTGTAGAGATGGTCTCTCTCTTGCTCAGGTTGGTCTTGAACTTCTGACCTCAAGCAATCCTCCCACCTCGATCTCCCAAGTGCTTCGATTATAGGTGTGAGCCACCACATCTGGTCTATATATAAAGAATAGCTCCTGGGTGGCACCTGTGGCTCAAAAGAGTAGGGCACTAGCCCCATATACCAGAGGTGGTGGGTTCAAACCTGGCCCCAACCAAAAATTGCAAAAAAAAAAAAAAAAAGAATAACTCCTGTCTACTCATTTCTTCCTTAGTAAAGTCTTTTTCTTTTCTGTCAAACTAAGTCTAAGATTCACAATGGCTCTGTTGTACCACGGCCTCCATTGAGTACTCACTGCAGTTGTACTTTAACATTTAACTGTTTTATTTATTTAATGTCTGTTTCCCTACAAGACTGTAAACTCTATAGTAACAGGAACAGTGACTTTTTGTTTGGTTTTCAATTTTCATTGTTCCTTAGTACCTCACATAGGTTCTGGAATACTACGTATAGTCAGCTCTGTAAATATTATTGAATAAATGATTTCCCAAGTGTTACCGAGGTAGTAGGCACATTCTAAATCCAACTTTTTGCCTTTACAGTGACAACAGGAAGAAAAGCAATGACCATAGTACTTTCATTTCTATTCTTTGCTAAACCATTCACATTTCAGTAAGTATTTTCTAATTAGATCAACTCTTAGCTACTGTGTTTCATACTTCCTCACAGCCCCAATTTCTTCTCTACTTTTCTATTTTTTCTTTTTTTTAAGTAGGTGTACTAATTTTTATGTAAGTTAATGTGTAGGTTTTCTTCCTGTTATTCTTTATAAAGAATCCTTTTCATATTGACCTTTACCTATTAATATATCTTGTAATATTTTGGAAGTATTTATGATTTATTAGTTTGAATTTACCATTTTGTATACTTCAGTTGCTTAACCAGAGCCCAATGCAAATGTGACCTTGTTTCCAATATGAATGAATGTGAGTGATGTGTACACTGTTGAGATAAAAGGATTTTTTTCCCTTGCCCTGGCACACATATATAAATTATATATTTGCAATACATGCTTTTAAAACTTATCAGTTTATTTGCTGCCTGTTTCCATAAAGGATTTGAAGTAGAGAAGTGTTCTGTAAGTCATGTCCTAAAAACTTCTTAGTTTGTGCTTTGTGTGAAAGTATTTACTGTTACTTGTACTGTCTACTGTGTGTTTGAAATTAGTATCATTTAACCTTATGTTGGCCCATAATTGTGAAGTTTAAAACCTAAAACTCAATATGTAAGTCCACAAATTAGTCTGTTTCCTTACAATGCTGTAAACTCTATAGTAATAGGAACAGTGACTTTTTGTCACTAAATTAGACACTAAATTTGTCTATAAATCAGTTTTTCTTTCTGCATATGTTAAATATACATGATAGTAATTATGATTCCCCTAATTTGTCAACGATGTGTCCCTTTTTATGTCCCTTTTTACCTCTTTATGTTCTAGTTGGAAAAACTAGTTGAATTGTTCAGTTTAATTCCCTTGGTAGATTTACATATCTAATGCTTTAAATGTTAAGACTTTGATAAGAGTTTTACTTTGAATATGCTATTCTCTCCATGGCGTCATGATGGCTCACTGCAACCTCAAACTTGTGGGTTCAAGTGATCCTCCTGAGAGGAGGAGGCTGAGACTACAAGCACACGCCACCACAACTGGCTCATTTTTTCTATGTTTAGTAGAGACAGGGTCTCTCTCTTGCTCCCCCTGGTCTTAAACTTCTGATCTCAAGTGATCTACCTCTGTCTCCCAAAACAGTAGGATTACAGGCATTAGCCAGCATACCCAGCTGAAAGATATAGAATTCTATCTAATCTGTTCTAAGAATGCTATTTTTATGCTATGATAGGCCTCTAAAAACAAAATTGTATTTTATTAAAGAATTATTATGAACTAATCACCAAGTTCTATGGCTAACAATAAATTACCTTTTGAATTTTAATATTCTTTTTTCCTTCTTTCTTTCTCTTAGGTACGTATGGTCTGGTTTGTTAGTTGTTCTTGGTATATTTCTCAATGTCTACAGTAAAAATATGGATAAAATAAGACTACCATCACTGTTTGATCTGATAAACAGATCAGTGGAAGCAAGAAAGTCAAGGACGTTGGCACAAACTGTATAGGGAATGATTCCTCCTGTTTAAAATAGAATTTTAAGGAAACAATTATCAATTAATTAACTTTACCAAAAGATCTGGAGGCCCTGCTGTCCATTTCTGGATGGATTACATAGGAAGTGGTTTTGTGGTGTCAGCCTTTTCTTCCAAACACTCGTTCTACTGTTTGACTTGTGAAGCAAGCGCGAGAGCTGCCTCTAACACCTTATAGTCAAATGTCGTTATGAAGGACTGCGATTCCCCCTGTTTGGATCACTGGAAATGGACCATGTTGCAAGACTAATTGGATATCATTATGACATATCAAAGAAGTTGATATGTAATAGCAGATTGTTTTGTCTTCATTCCATTTTGGTGGTGTTATTTAAAGTGATTCTCTGTTATAAGAGTAAACTGATGAATTAAAATCTGGAGAGAATAAGATTCATTATATAAAACTACTCTGTGATTTTTTTTAAAAAAAAGAATGTGTTATGGGCAGTGTCTGTGGCTCAGTGAGTAAGGCACCTGCCCTATTTACCGAGGGTTGGCAGGTTCAACCCAGCCCCAGCCAAAGTGCAACAGAAAATAGCCAGGCATTGTGGCAGGTGCTTGTAGTCCCAGCTACGGAGGCTGAGGCAAGAGAATCACCTAAGCCCAAGAGCTGGAGGTTGCTGTGAGCTATGACATCAAGGCACTCTACCAATGTGTTATCTCTGTGTACATGATGGCCCATGATAATGGAAAGGTCCCAACATAAGGAATTCTAACTAGTTTTCATTTGCCCAGTTGTTTCTTTTTTCCAAGTAGTAATCTTTTTTTCATTTGTTAAGAGACAGGGTCCTGCTTTGTCAACCAGGTTGGAGTACAGTGGTTTGATCATAACTACTACAACTTCAAATTCCTGGGCTCAAGTGATCCTCCTGCCTCAGCCTCCTGAGTAACTAAAACTACAGGAGTCCCTACCATACCCAGCTAATTTTTTTTACTTTTTTGCACACATGATCATGCTGTGTTGCCTAGGCTAGTCTTGAATTCCTGGCCTTATGTGATCTCAGCCTCCCACATCACTAGGATTATAGACATGAACTACCAGGCCCAGCCCAAGTGGTAATCATTTTGAAGTTTCCATATCTTAAGATGGAAGGGATTTTAATTTGTACATTATACAACCTTAACCTATGAAGACATTAAGGATTTTTGCTTAAAAAAACTAAATCAACTTGCGCAAATCTGTGATAAAATGTAATTTTTCCATTAGAGATAAACCACCTCATTTATTTTTAATTAATAGTCTGAAATAGAGAATAATTTCTATAGTAAAAGAAGTCAACATTTGAATGTATACTTTGGGCCAAGTTTTATAATATGATCTTTCATGAATATTATTTCAACTCAACTGAAATAAGTAATAAAGGAATTAAAAATAATTACAATTGCTGATATTTAAGTGCTTGTTAGATGCCAGGCCCTATTATAAGTGTTTTATATACAATAACTTATTTAATCCTCACAAGGTCTGTGAGGTTATTACCCTAATTTTACAGGTGATGAAGCTATGGCCAGAAGGATTATGTGCAGAGAATTCCATATAGGTAGAGAATGCCAGAGCTGTCTGTCAAGCCATCTGGTTCCAAACTCCAGTCCATGTACTATGTTGCTTCTCTTAAGTAGATGTGATTATTTGGGTCCACATTTTTGCAAATATAGAGGTTGAAGACCAAACTAAGTACCTACCTAGCTCAAAATTACTACTGTGGGACAAGACTGGCTTTCAAATTTAATTCTGATAGACTCCAAAGTATACTTTTTAGCCAATGTTCCCCCACTAGGACACATTTAAATACCAGCAGAAACTCAAACTAACATAATGAGTGCTATGGTCTGAATGTTTATGTCTCCCAAAATTAGTATGTTAAAATCCTGACCCCCGATAGGATAGTACTGAGACGTGGGATATTTGGGAGGTAATATGAGAGTGAGGCCTCATAAACAGAATTAAACAGTGCCCATATAGAAGAGATTCCGAAGAGCAGTCTCTCTCTTCTTTTCTACCGTATGGGGATATAATAAGAAGTCATCAATCTGCAACCCACAAGAGGGCCCTCTCCGGAACTCAATAGTGGTAGCACTGTGATCTCGGACTGCATCTCCACAACTGTAAGAAATGAGTATCTGTTGTACTCATTTGTATTCATTAAGTACAATGAACTGTACTTAATAGGCAAGGATCATTTGATTGAAACATTCATGGTAGAAACTGTTTCTTTGGCTATATTTACATTGGATCCCTGTAAGATAGTGGACACTCAGTAAAATATGTGTCAGGCCGGGCTAATCAAAGGAAAAAGAACACGGTTAGACTAAAAATTTTCAATAAAGCTATGTTGTATAATAAGGTATTTGGCGGTTGTCCCTTGGTCCTGGGAGAGAGCCTCTAAATCTTTGGTATTTACCATTGATAGCAATTGTCTTGGTTGTTTCTGGCAGGTCCCTAGATAGTTTCAGTCTTGGGCTGGCAGTGCTAGAAAGACGAACGATATGATCACAGGCTTGGAGATTGAGCCATGTACTGTTAGTCCAGCCTCCAGGGATGTGATATGTATTGATGTGCCAGAAGAGTGAGCATCCTGAGAACATGGAAACTTGGTGTTTGCAACTCTCCCAGACCTTGCCCTATGGATCTCTTTTGGTTGGTCCTGATTTGTACTTTCTCATAAAACGATAATAGAAAGCATAATACTTTCATAGTTCTGGAAGTCATTCTAGTGAATTGTTGAACCTGTGAGGAAAGCAAGAACCTCTGAATTTGTAGCCTGTTGGTTAGAAATGTGAGCGACCTGGCAATCCTGAAACTTATTACTGGTGTCTAATGTGAGGGCAATGTTATGGAGACTGTGCCCTTCTCCTGTGACATTTGACCTAACTCTGGGTAGTTTGGAACAGAATTGTGCTGCAAGCTTTATCGTTTAGTTATTAAATAACTATTAGTTGTTTGTGTGAGTCCTGAAATAATTGCTGGGTTCAAGCTGGCCTTGCTGGGCTCTCTGGACTTTTATCTAATGCCTTAGATTTCTCAAGTGATCTTTGCCTTAACCCCACTTTATAGCTTAGATTCAGAACCCACTTTACATTCTAGATTCTTCTTTTGTCAATAAACAGAGAATTTTAGAAAAATTTGATTGTGATAATTGACTAATAATACATCTTATCATACTGAAATATTTGTGGATTACCAAATCCTAAAAATCACATTTGTTCTTACCCAGATAGTTGTAAACACTAAGCTTCCATGTTCTCAGGACGCATCACCCTCCTGCAAATCAATGCATATCACAAACCAAGGATGCTCTCCTAAGGCTTGGTATACAGAGCTTTTATTAGAGTTTCAGTACCTAGTCAGTGAGATTGATCGATTAAATTATTGGCCACATGATTGAACTTAATCTTCAGCTCCCCTTCCTTCCCTGGAGGTGAGCTGATATTGCACGGCTCAAAGCTCCAACCCTATTCTAACATAACCAGCCCCAACCCTGAAACTAACTACATGGTTATCCAATCGTCAGGTTATGCACCTTGACACTCAAAACCTTGGCTGTGTGCTTCCTTCCTAATTAAGCACATGGCAAGTTTTCTGTATTTTGTGTTTAAGCAAAAATCTTTTGTATTTTCACTTATTCTGCTTTTCATTTGTTCTGATTTAGTGCCCTTATACTTGCCTATGAAGCTGACCATCGTAACCTTTGTTAACAGGTAATGTAGCATCAATAACCTGACCTATTTTTATTATAACATAATTTATTCTTTTATCCTCACTGGGCCTAATTCGTGCTAGGCATTATTCTAGATGCTGAGAATGCAAAAAAAAATAAAATAAAATACATCCCTCACTCTTGAGGAACTTCCAGTCTAGGGAAAATTTGCTATGATGGTTATATAAAATTACATAAACTATGTTGGTTTCCTTTCAGCCACAGGGTATCATATTAGCTTTAAGTTTTCAGAATATTCCCCCCTGGTGGTAGTGCCTCTAAAACTTTAATGTATAGATGAGCCACCTGAGGTTCTTTCTAAAAGAGTTTTAATCCAGTAAAGTTGGGCTGGGGCCTGAGACTCTGCGCCAACAAGCCTCCAGGTGATGCTGACATTGCTGATCCATGGACCACACCTGGAGCACCCAGGGTGGAGCCTGCAAACCTTCAGATGTTTTCAATATCAGGACAGCGTAAATTATTTGAATAATTTTCACCTGATTTTCTTCCATTTGTTTTTTCTAACTTCCCATTCCGTGTGGCCTGACCCTATTTAACATTCTCTCAGAGTCTCTTTGTTCAAACTGAACAAAAATCTTATCATGTGGGAGAGTCGCTGGTGTAAGTGAAAAGAGTTCTTTAATCATTGTAGGTGTTCGAAAGATTTAATATTCATTACTTTCTCTGTAAATGTTACCTCTTTAAAAATCTTCACAAAAGTAGGATAAACCTGTAATTTCCTCCCAGTCATGGTCCATTGTTTTAATTTCATGGCATGTAGTTAGAATAGTTTTTATGTTATTTTGTAGCGACATTATGAAGAAAATGTTCATGTCAGTGATTTAATCCTATTTGAGAATGAACTATGTATTACAGGGGGTTAGGGAAGTAGGTCTTAACACTTAAGGGATTCTTCTGAGACTTTAATCACAAAATGTGTTTTATTAAATATCTTAATCCTATGATACCCCCAAATTTCTAAAACATAATTAATTAGACTGTTTTAATCAGTTTTTACACAATTGATAAGCTTTAAATAGATAATATAAGTAAAGAAATGTGGATAATTATTCGTGATATGGAATGATAGCAATAAGACTTTGGAGCCTGATTATTTTAGATCTCATTATAGGGCTCTTCTCCTGTTATTTTTTCCTAACACTATGTCCATCTGTGTTGCTATGAAGAAATACCTGAGACTGGGTAATTTATAAAGTAAAAAGGTTTATTTGGCTTACAGTTCTGCTGGTGGGAAGATTAGGCATCTGGCAAAAAACTAAAGACGGCTTCCACTAGTGGCAGAAGATGAAGGGGGCCCAGCATTTGCACAGATCACATGGCAAGAGAGGGAGCAGGAGAGGGAGGGGTGGTGCCAGCCCCTTTGTAACATCCAGCTCTCGTGAGAACTAATAGAGGGAAAAATCCCTTACCACCACAAGGTCAGCTCAAGCCACTCCTGAAGGATCGGCCTCATGCATCAAATTGGGAATCAGATTTCCACATGGAGCTTTGGAGACAAACATCCAAACCATAGCATACTGGTGACAATGAAAGGAGTAAGGCAGTTCAATTAAAGTATGTTCTGTTGGGTGGTGCCTGTGGCTCAAGGAGTAGGGCTTTGGCCCCATATACCAGAGGTGGGTGAGTTCAAACCCCACCCCAGCCAAAAACTGCAAAAAAAAAAAAAAAAGTGTGTTCTGGTTTACTTCTGATTCAACAGTAAGCATTTAGGAATTGATTTGAGCTTTTGGGAATTGACATTTTTTCAAACATTCTGAAAAAGCTCATGAATGTATATCTTAATTTTAATTATGTAGAATATTTGTTGTTTATATAACCAGAGAAGATTTACAAAGTCAGAGTATCATCTTTTTCTCTCTAGTTTCTAACTACATTTCAACTGGTAATGTTGGTTTGCACTATCTGGCTAGGCAACACAAAATCATAAAAACTCAGGACTGTTTGAATGTTTGGGCACCTGTAATTAAATCAGAGAAGACATTTAGAATATCTGCTCCTATGAAGGTTTGATGGTTTACTCTAACAGGGTTATACCAGGGATGGGTGGATGGGAAGCTTACTGTAAGATGCCTAAAGATTAAGGCCACTCTGAGTCATAGATATGTCTCCCTTTGAACAACGAGGAATTATTATTATTATTTTTTTTTTTTTTTGCAATTTTTGACCAGGGCTGGGTTTGAACGCGCCACCTCTGGCATATGGGGCTGGCACCCTACTCCTTGAGCCATAGGCGCCGCCCCAACAACAAGGAATTATTATTGCTGGATTCAGGAGCAGCATAGAACTCGGACAGTACCTGCAGCACTGTTGGCACAAAGGAGTGATGAGACCTAACTAGATCTATGGTTAGGTGACTAGATAGAGAAGTTAAGATTCACAGGGTGATGGTCAGATGCTAAATTAAGAGACTATTTTAAATGTCCCATTTATTTGGCAAATTCTGCAAACTTATCTTACTAACATCTAAGGTGGGTGCCAAAAAAAATTAAGAAAGGAAAAAACTATATTAAAATTGTAATAGTATGTACCAATAATAAAAGGTGAATACAAGTCATGTCGCGCAAACATGACTGGAGTATTAGAAATTTAATAGTTTTTTTTTTCCTTTCTTAAAGTGCATATACATTTTTTTGGCACCCTTATTATTTAATTATCTATTCATTTATTTCTTAGCAGCTTGCCATTCTCATAAAACTGGAGTATTAGGTATTAATTTTTTTTTCATAATTCTGAGGGCTTTTCTGTTGACAAAGTTTCTAAGAACATCTACTAGTTTGATATTTATTTTCCCTCCACTTCTGGGGCTTCCATACATGGTGCCAATTCTACCTTTGTCTACGTGTGCCTGGGCTGCTCTCCCATGGTTTCTTTTTCATTTTGTTTTGTTTTGTTTTGCAGTTTTTGCCTAGGGCCAGGTTTGAACCCACCACCTCCCGTATATGGGGCTGGTGCCCTACTCCTTGAGCCACAGGTGCCACCCCGCCTTCCACAGTTTCCTTCTCTGCTGTTTCTTGTATTTCTGGAAGAGTTTCTCAGTCTCATCTTTAATCGCACTCACTTATTTTTTCAACTATTCAACCTGCTATTTATCTCATTCAGCATGGTGGGTTCTTTTATATTTCAGCTATTATAGCTTGACACCTAATATTTTCACTTGCATTTTTAAAATGATTTCTTATTTTTGCTTTATGTCACAGGTCTTTTTTAAAATTTTCTTATATTTATCATGAATATTTTAAATTCCTGGGCTCTCTGTTGTAATCAGTCTGTTACTGATGTTAAATGAATTTCATTTAGTTGTCCTTTTTTTAAATAGTGATTCTATACGTCAGCACAGCCATCAGCAGTTTCTTTCCTACCCTTTCCTCACTGTCTTCTATACCCTGTTCCTTTCATCTAGTCTGTACTGCAGGGCTAAGACAGCCTGAGTCTCCCTAGTATGTCTCAATTCTTGGAATTGTTTTGCTTTTTCCTTGAATCTACATGTCTGTCTGTTTGAATCAATATCCCTCTCTTCCTCTCTCTCTCCCGTCCTCCTTTCCCACCACTGTCCATCTCCTGGTTTCTCCAGGGTTATCTCTGGAAGAACCCAGCAGCCTGTGCTACCTCCCCGTCTTGACAAGAGCCAAGACTAATAAAAAGAAAATTCCTCCCAACTCTTTGTCCTAGTGATTTATACTAATGATTCTCAGATTTGCCACTCTGATACACAAAAATGAAAGCTTGCTAGCTGCTATTTTGATTCAATTTATTTTTAAAATATTGTTTCATTTACCAATTTAAATTAGTTAAATTCAAATTTAGTCAGATCTATAATGATTTTACAATTAAAATACAGATACTAGATCTTTTGGGATAAAATTAAGAAATGGTAACATAAAATTGAATTCAATCCTAACAATAAACTGAAACTTATATTTCATATTATGGCTAATTAGGTAAGATTATTTTTAATACTTACCCATTAATTGTTCGAGATTGGAAAGTCTTGCTTCACCTTAAAGCATTGATTATTTGAGATGATATCAATTCATATACCCTGTAGGAGTCCCCAATTTCCCTTTGTCTAGTGCACATTATTTGCACAAAACCCTGTGGAATGGGGAAGAAATCATTTGTACACAAGTTTTTTGAACACTGAAACAGGCCTCAGGGAGACAAATAGTGTGGCCAAGGTTCATGTGCAGTAAACGGCAGAATGGGCTGGAGTCAGTTTCTTTGACTCTGGATCCTAAGGTGTGTCTGATAACCCACCACTCCTGACCTCCTGCCTTTTCCAGCCACCACCCACCACCAGGTTAGGATTGGCATCTTCTTCAGCTGTTTGTGTCCTCTCAAAGGACTTTACACTCCCTTCTCTGGCCCACTTAAATTATGCAAGACTTTTTCCAAAGAAGGAATTTTATGCACAATCCCACTAGTCTACCTACTAAACCATCTGAGCAGGGTGACATCTTCAGCCAGGCTTTGGGAGGTTGCATAACAGAGGTAAAACAAGTAGGGATTGTCTGCCTGCTGTCCCCAGCCAGCCAAATCCACCTGCATGTGAGTAAGATGGTCTGTTTTACAGGCAGGCACCTCAAGCAGTCTACCCGCAGGTAAGGGGACTCAACCACAGAGAGAGGTGTTAGGGGCAACTGAGAGTGGGGGAATGGCATCAAAGGACCAATCAGCATCTGGGTTTTAATTGAAGCAAGTTACTGAGCATAGGAGCCAAGGCAAATATAGTCAAGACAGAGAAGACATCACTGGAAATAGAATAGTGGCAGAAACATAAAACATCACTGGAAATAGAATAGTGGCACAAATGCACTAAAAAATAGAGAATGTAGGCTCCCAAGTCAGAGAACCAAAGGGAATCTGGCTTACTAAGCTGTGAATTCCAAGGTGGTTTTTCCTCCCTGACCACAAGGGATCCAGGCAGGACTACAAACAGCCCCCAACTTACTATGTATGATTCCATTTACAGTTTTTCAACTTTAAGTGGCAGGTATTCAGTAGAAATTGAACTTCAAGTACCTACACAACTATTCTGTTTTTACTTTCCATTCTGTATTAAATAAAATACTCAATACTTCATTATAAAATAAGCCTTCTGTTATATGATTTTGCCCAACTGAAGGCTAATATAAGTTTCTGAGCACATTTAAGGTAGGCTATGATATGCTGCAGGTTAAGGTGATGAAATGCATTTTCAATTTAGGATATTTTCAACTTAGGATGTGTTTATCAGGATATAGCCCCATTGTAAGTGGAGAAACTTCAGTAAACCTAAAGCTAGGACAAGGATTAAAGGTAATTAATATTGTAAATTTTTAAAATGCGGGATGTGAGAGCCAGATCAGAAGTGATACACTTGATGATTCTATATGACTCTCCTATGTTAGGTGGAAACATTGTTACCACAGTAAGAAAGGAGAGAATCTAGAATTAGGAAGCTGGCTCCCCACCTGTAGCTCAGTAAGTAGGGCGTCAGCCTCATACATTGAAGATGACAGGTTCGAGCCCAGCCTGGGCCTTTTAAACATAATGACAACTACAACCAAAAAATAGCCGGGCATTATGGTGGGTGCCTATAGTGCTAGCTACTCAGCAGGCTGGGGCAAGAGAATTGTTTAAGCCCAAGAGTTTGAGGTTGCTGTGAGCTGTGATACCATAGCACTCTACCAAGGGCAACGTAGTGAGACTCTGTCTCAAAAAAATAAAAAAACAGAATTAGGAAGCAATACTTCTAAATTATTGTCAGTAATGAGATGAGATTTAACATAAATTGCTTGATTCTACTATGCTTCATTGTCCACATTAGAAAAAGGGTGATTAAAAACATCTCCATAGAATTGAGTTGACTTCTTTATGATAATTTTATCAATAAGTGGTATATAATTTGAAATTATAATATTCAAAACTCAAATTACACAATCCTAAGCTTTACTAAGCATACAACTTTAATAGTATTATGATTTGACTATTATCTTCCAAATAGACATGGCTATTCAAATGAAATGGCTATAATATCAGAAGGCTTTATTATACATAACTTTATGAAGGCAGACTTTTCCTAGACAGCAGAGCACTGTCATAAAAGGTTCAGTTCTATTTCTCCTTTAAGGTGACATTGGTACAAGTCCACTCCAATTAATAGTCCCATCTGACTAACTGACTTTTCAGAAAGGTTAACAATAACAATCCAGGGACCCATATGAGCCCTCCACTAAAAGTTTGAATTAGCCACAGTGGTAACAGCCACTGAGAAAATAGTAAGCTATTCTTTCCTTTTTTTCCTAGACATGCCTAAGGACCAAATACATACTGAGAAATTTTCAAGTCTCTTGGGAGATACTTAAATACATACACACTTGCATAAACAGTGTCAAAAAATGTATACATATTTTAAGAAATATACTGTTAAAGTTGTAATTCTTTACAAGTCCTTTGATTGTTATTACACTTTAATTGCAATTATAATTTAAATAGAATTAAAGTTGTAATTCTCAATATCTACTGATATCATTTCTTATATATTATATCTTGTATCTCTTGTAATTGCAGAAGTCAAATATGGCTATTATAATTTCAATGCAGTTTTTTTCCTTTCTCAAAATGTACGCACATTTTTGGCACCTTCTGTATATGAGGTGTGCTTGTATGTCTCATGGCTCTTTCAATTATCTCACAGTTCAGTGAGGAGAGGAGCAGACATAGGGTCATAGTGCAATCATTTCTATGATGTGGATGTGGACAAAGTATAATGGGACCCTTCAGAATGGCTTCTTCTAAGAGGTAGATGTCTGGGGGTAATTAATATTGGCTGCACAGGGAGAGGAATCATTGCAGGATGACTTTTTACAGTTCTTAGAAAAGTGGATGAGTGTTACTTGCTGAGATTAGCAATTTAGGAGAAAGAGTGTATTTGTGGGGAAAGATGAAACATAGCTTTTGGACATGATTGAGGTTAAGGTCTTGCCTTTTGAATCTCCAGGTAACAATATTAGATGCAATGGGAATATGTAGTTTCAGAGGTCTGGGACTCCAGATTTGGGGGGTATTAGTTTTGTACCAGTTACAATAATGAACATAAGATTGTCGATGGGGTTTTTTGTATGTGAAGATAGGGCTTACAAAGAGCTGAGGGGCACTGAGATTTAATGGTGAGCAAAGCAAGGTGGCTTTGCACAGGAACTGAAAATGAGCTCCCAAAGGAGGAGGACAGCGTGATCTCCACAAAGCCAAATGAAAGAGCAGCAGGTCAACAAGGAAGCAGGGTCAGCTCTGTGTTCAGATATGTTGGAAATTTTCTAAACATCTTCAGCAAAAAAGATAGATTTAAAATAATTATATTACTTTATCGACCCCTATGTTCTTTATAATATAAATAATGAAATATTTACTATATTCTAATTTTTTTCTTCAACTACAAAATAAATTTTTTAAAGAAAATAAAAGCTTATATTTCATACTAATCATGTTTAAATTCAGTGTGTTTAAAAAGCCTATAGACTTTCTACAAACAGGCCCAATTTGAACTCCAGCTTCACAATTAACCTAGAACAAGTTATATACCTTCTCATTTTCTTCATTTATAAAGATGGAATTACTTTCTTCACAAGGTGATTTTGAAGATCAAAGAAAATAATGGACCTAAAAGAAGGGCCCATTTTGCATAAGCAATTGTTTTAAGCATCTATTTTAAGAAGTTAGGAAAATATTTAGCAAATGTAACCCAAAGGAAGTAGAAAAAAAGCATTTAAGAACAGAAATAAATGAAATAGTAAATAAAAATGTGCAACAGAAAAAATCAAGGTGGAAGTTGATTCTTTTTAAAAGGCTTTAAATTAATAAACCTCTATCGTTTTCTAAACGTGAAATTTAAAAGTACAACTGCATACAGCATCATAAATGAAAAAAATTATTACTACATATCATATGGACATTTAAAAAGACAAGAAACAATTCTTTTAAAGCACTTTATGCCAGTTAATTTGAATACTTAGATGAAATTAGAATATTAGACAAATTTCTATGAAACTGTAGTCTGCCAAAAATGAAATTAGAATATTAGACAATAGAATATTATGATGAAATTAGAATAGTACACAAATTTCTATGAAAATACAATCTACCAAAACTGACACAGGAAGACATAAAGTCTGAGTAATTCCATATCTGTTTTTTTCCCCTAAAAAAAGACAAATGTATCTATAATTAAACTATACTTAAAATCCTTCCCACAAGGAAAACTCCAGACTTCAACATCTTTCCTAGTGAATGCTGCTGAACATTAAAAACAAAACAAAACAAAAAAACCTACAAAACGCCAATCTTCTACAAACTTTTCTGGGGAACACAAAAAGGAAAAACCTTTCCCGATTCTTTGATGAGACAACATGATCTCGAAAACCCTGACCAGGACATTATGAAAAAGGAAAATTACTGGATCAGTCCTCCACATAAACAGAAATATCCTAACAAAATAGTAACCAAGTTCAGTGTTGCATGAATTCAAGGTGACTTAACATTCAAAAATCAAGCATGTGATCACCACATTCGTAGAAGAAAAGAAAAAAGTTTATAATCATCTCAATAGATACATAAAAACAACTCAATGAAGTTCAATATCAATTCTTGATACATATTCTGAGCCAATCCAGTATAACCAAGCATCACTTACTGAGAGAGATACATTCTGAGAAATGTATCAGAGGTGTTTGCATCATTCTGCACAGTGTACTTACACAAACCTCCTTACAGATGGGACAGCCTACTACACACCCAGGCTGTATGACAGACCCTATTCCTCCTGGACTACACACCTGTACAGCATGTTATTATACCGAACACCACAGGCAGTAGTAACACAGTGGTAAGTATTTGTGTATTTACACAAAGTTAAACATAGAAAAGTACAGTAAAAATATAATATAAAAGGTAAAAATATTTAGGGCACTTACCAGGAATGAAGCTCTCAGGACTGATGCTTTGCATGAGTCAGTGAGTGAGTGATGAGTTACTGTAAAGGCCTAGGACATTATTGCACATGCTATACACTTTTTAAACACTGCACACTTAGGCAACACTAAATTCATTGAACATATTTTTTCTTTCTTCAGTACCAAGTTAACCTTAGCTTCCTATAACCTTTTTACTTAGAAACTTTTTAAATTTTTTTAAACTTTTTGATTCTTTTATTAACATACTTAGCTGAAAAAAAAGCACATTTTACAACCATACAAAAATATTTTCATCTTTTTTTCTCTTTTTTCTCCTTAAACTTTTTATTAAGAACTAAGACCCAAACACACACATCAGCGTAGGCATATAACTCAGAAACAAATGTACACACATAAGGACTTTGATGTACCTCAAAGATGGGACTACAGAAAGCAGGGAAACTTTTTTCTCCAATAAATTGTTCTGGAGATCAGGTAGATACCAAAAGTATGAAACTGGGCCTAAACATCTGAACTAAATATGAAAGACAGAACAGAGGGTTTGTGGAGGAGGAGAAGAGTTTTCAAGGAGGACACAAAAAGCATTAATTATGAACGAAAAGACTGACAAACTATACTTCACTAAAAATTATTGAATTCATCTAATCAGGAGAAAACATTAAAGAAGTCCAAACTGCGGGTCCGTTGTATTTACAAATGTCAAAGTCATGAAAAATATGGACTGAGATAGTGCTACAGATTGAAGGTGACTAAGGAGACATGACACTAGATGCATCATCGTATCCTGGAATAGGACAACAACAACAGTGGAAAATCAGTTAAATCTGAATAAACTGCATAGCTTACTTAATAGTATCATACCAATATTACTCTTTGAGTTTGATACGTGTTTAAGTTATAGTTTGATTAAGGTAAATAGTTATGCAATATGTTAACACTAGGGGGAGCTGGATGGAGGGTATATGGGAGCTTTCTCTTTTCTACTCTTGTAAATCTAAAATCAATTCAAAACAAATTTTTTAATTAAAAATTATATTCATCAAAATATATCATTAAGAAAGGAAAAAGGCAAGCCATGAGTAGAAGAAATTTACCCTACATATATATAATAAAAAGGAGCTTATGTCTAGAATATATAAAGAGCCCCTACAAATCAATAAGAAAAAGGAAAGCATAATACAGAGACATGAAGCATTATAAAAGAGGATAGCCAAATAGCCATAACCATATGAAAATGTGCTCAACCTCATTAGTCATCAGGGACAAACAAGTTTAATTCCAGGTAAAAATCTACTACAATCTTACCAGAAAGGCCAAATATTGACAGCAATCTGGAGAAAGAGGAATTTTCATATGCTACTATTAGAAGTGTAAATTAATATGGCCACATCAGAAAGCTATTTTGCATTACCTACCAAATTTATATACATACCCAAAGACCCTGAAATCCCACTCATGGAAATATACAATGGAAATGTATCTACAATTTCTGTATGAAAAGACACTTATAAGAATATTTGTAGCAGCCTCATTCATAAAAGCAAAAACTAAAAGCCTTTCAGAGTCATTAGTTACTTCCAGTACAATGTTTTTTTTTTTTTAATGCTACACGCATATTCTGGAATGAATATGTGCTGTATGCACAACTCACAGCAACAAGAATAAATTTGACACACCACATGTTACACAAAAAAACCTAGATACAAAAGTATATAAATGATGCTTTATTTATGTTAAGCTCCAAAAAACAAAAAGTCAAAGCAAAACTACAATATTGAGTGAGTTTTTGGTGGTAAAATTATCAAGAAAAGTAAAGAAGCGATAACATAGAAAACTACTGCAATTAGGCTTGGGGAGGGGTCATCCAAGGGGCCTGCATGGGGCAGCAATGTTTCATCACCCGATGTCTTGGTTGCACTTCTGTGCCCTCTAAGATACATCCTTGAGCTGTATATTTTTATTGGATACAGTTTTTTGTATTACATTTCGGAATGAAAGAGTTTCTGAAAGAGGAAATAGGGGGAGAAAAAGAAAACAAATGTTCATTACAAGATAACACCCCAGCTCTCTAAAAATGGGGAGTCTAAGTCCAACCTACTGTATACTTAATTTCTTTATCTTAAATATTAGTTTCCTCATCCAGGAAAAGATCCATTTTAACAGCACTTTCTCTTACCAAGTATCTTCAGCAGGCTCAAGGTGCATGCTGACAGTTGTTCTTGGTGAATGACTGTAGCAGTTGATTTAATGTATATAACTTAAACCTGCACGTGCCTACCTTCATATATGTATTTTTTTTTAACTTTGACTTTGAGGGATCTATTTACTCATTAGATACTTTTCATCACATACTAGATTAAGTGTTTTCCATTTGGAAAACAAATCGAAAACACTAGCCTTATTATTCTTAGATTTGCAATTTAAGTGTAAAATCTTCTCAGAGTTGCATCCATTGAAACAAAACAGTCTTGGAAATTAAGCACTAATTTCCCCTCAAATGGCCATTTCTGGTTTTATTCTTTCTAATTATCACTGTAATGATGTGGCCAGTATTATGGTAGGAAGTGATTTCAGAGGCAGCAATCTCTTATTATGAATCATAGACTTTATTTTCCACCCTAATGGGAGTCAGCCTTAGCTATAGAAAATGCATGTGCAAACTCCATCTATTTTGAGACTAAAATAGTTTTGGAATAACAGATCATACTTCCAGCTCAAAGAAAGGATAGACTTTCAAGCATTCACTAAAATGAAAATGAAGAAGAAAACCCTCCTATTTTCACTACAGGACCATTTCTGATTATTCTAATCTGTTACTCTCAGGGGCAGAGTTTCAGTATTTTAAAACAGTGGTATATTAATAATACCATTTGATAAGGACAGCTTTTATCAGAACAGATTTGAGGAAAGGAGCTATAAAGCAGTGAAAGTATTACTTTTTTATCTTTTTGTTTGTTTGTTTTTTATTGTTAGAGATTCATGGAGGGTATAAGAAACCAGGTTACATTGATTGCATATGTTAGGTAAAGTCCCTCTTACAAACCTTTCTTACCTCCAAAAGGTGTGTCACACACCAAGACTCCACCCCCTCCCTCCTTCCCTCTCTCTGTTCTTCCTTTCCCCCACCCCTCCCTCCTTTCTCTCTGTGCTCTCCCCTTGAACCCCATTGTGTCACTAATTGTTATTAATTGTCCTCATATCAAAATTGAGTACATAGGAGTCATGCTTCTCCATTCTTGTGATGCTTTACTAAGAATAATGTGTTCCACTTCCATCCAGGTTAATACAAAGACTGTAAAATCTCCATTTTTTTAAATGGCTGAATAGTATTTTATGGTGTACATATACCACAGCTTGTTAATCCATTCCTGGGTTGGTGGGCATTTAGGCTGTTTCCACATTTTGGCAACTGTAAATTGAGCTGCAATAAATAGTCTAATTCAAATGTCCTTATAATAAAAGGAATTTTTTCCTTTTGGGTAATGCCCAGTAATGGGATTGCAGGATCAAATGGGAGAGGTCTAGGTTGAGTTCTTTGAGGGTTCTCCATACTGCCTTCCAAAAAGGTTGTATTAGTTTGCATTCCCCCCAGCAGTGTAAAAATGTTCCCTTCTCTCTACATCCATGCCAGCATCTGCAGTTTTGAGATTTTGTGATGTGGGCCATTCTCGCTGGGGCTAGATATCTCAGGGTGGTTTTGATTCACATTTCTCTAATAATTAGGGATGATGAGCATTTTTTCATGTGTTTGTTAACCATTCGTCTATCTTCTTTAGAGAAGGTTCTATTCATGTCTCTTGCCCATTGATATATGGGATTGTTGGCTTTTTTCATGTGGATTAACTTGAGTTCTCTATAGATCCTAGTTATCAAGCTTTTGTCTAATTCAAAATATGCAAATATCCTTTTCCCTTGTGTATGTTGTCTATTTGCTTTGGTTGTTGCTCCTTAGCTATACAGAAGCTTTTCAGTTTAATTAAGTCCATTTGATTGTTTTTGTTCTTGCAATTGCCACGGCAGTCTTCTTCATGAAGTCTTTCCCCAGGCCAATATCATCCAGTGTTTTTCCTATACTGTCTTTGAGGATTTTCATTGTTTCATGCCTTAAATTAAGTCCATTATCCATCTTGAATCAATTTTTGTGAGTGGAGAAAGGTGTGGGTCCAGTTCCAGTCTTTTACATGTGGATAGCCAGTTTTCCCAGCACCATTTATTGAACAGGAGTCTTTCCCCCAAGGTATGTTCTTGTTTGGTTTATCAAAAATTAGGTGGTTGTGGGTGGCACCGTGGCTCAAAGGAGTTGAGTGCTGGCCCCATATACCAGAGGTGGTGGGTTCAAACCCGGCCTCATCCAAAAATTGCAAAAAAAGAAAGAAAGAAAGAAAATTAGGTGGTTGTAAGATGTTAGTTTCATTTCCTGGTTATCTATTTGATTCCAAATGTCTATGTCTCTATTTTTGTGCCAGTATCATACTGTCTTGACCACTATGGCCAGATTTTTACAGCCTAAAATCTGGTATGGCCATGTCCCGGCTTTGTTTTTATTACTAAGAATTGCCTTAGCTATACAGGGTTTTTTCTGGTTCCATACAAAACGCAGAATCACTTTTTTCAAATCTTGAGAGTATGATGTTGGTATTTTAATAGGGATGGCATTGAATAGGTAGATTGTTTTGGGAAGTATAGACATTTTAACAATGTTGATCCTTCCCAGCCATGAGCATGGTATGTTCTCCCATTTGTTAATATCCTCTGCTATTTCCTTTCTTAAGGGTTTCATAATTTTTTTTATAGAGGTCCTTCACCTCTTTTGTTAGGTATATTCCTAGGTTATTCCATTTTCTTTGAAGCTATGGTGAAGGGAGTTGTGTCCTTAATTAGCCTCTCTTCTTCACTGTTACTGGCGTATACAAAGGCAACTGACTTGTGGACATTGATTTTATATCCTGAGACATTACTGTATTTTTTGATGACTTCCAGGAGCCTTGTGGTTGAGTCTTTGGGGTTCTCTAAGTATAAGATCCTATCATCAGCAAAGAAAGAGAGTTTGACCTCCTCTACTCCCATTTGGATGCCCTTTATTTCCCTGTCTTGTCTAATTGTATTGGCTAGAACTTCCAACACTATGTTGAATAGTAATGGTGACAGAGGATAACCTTGTCTGGTTCCAATTCTAAGAGGAAAAGCTTTCAGTTTTACTCCATTCAGTAAAATATTAGCTGTGGGTTTGTCAGATAGCTTTGATCTGTTTAAGAAATGTGCCACCTATGGCTATCCTCTTCAGTGTTCTAATTAGAAAAGGATACTGATTTTATCAAATGCTTTTTCTGCATCTATTAAGAGAATCTTATGGTCTTTGTTTTTGCTTCTGTTGATATGGTGAATAACATTTATGGACTTGCATATGTTAAACCAGCCTTGCATTCCTGGGGTGAAACCTACTTGATCATGATGTATGACTTTTTTGATGATAAGCTGTAATCTATTGGCTAGTATTTTGTTGAGAATTTTTGCATCTACATTCATTAGTGAAACTGGTCTGAAATTCTCCTTTTTAGTTGAGTCTTTTCCTGGTTTTGGTATCAGGGTGATGTTTGCTTCATAGAACTTGTTGGGGAAGATTCCTTCCTTCTCAACTTTTTGGAATAATTTCTGCAATATGAGAATAAGCTCTTCCTTGAAGGTTTGACAGAATCCTAGTGTGAAAGCATCTGGGCCAGGGCATTTTTCTGTTGGAAGATTTTTTATTGTTTCTTTAATCTCAGTGCTTGAAATTGGTCTGTTCAGGAGCTCTATTTCTTCCTGGCTAAGTCTAGGGAGATGGTCTGATTCTAAATATTGATCCATTTCCTTCACATTGTCATATTTCTAGGCATAGAGTTTATGGTAATGTTCAAAGATGATCTCTTGTATCTCTGTGGCATCTGTTGTTATTTCCCCTTTATCATTTCTGATTGAGGTTACTAGAGATTTTACTTTTCTACTTCCAGTTAGTCTGGCCAAAGGTTTATCTATTTTATTTATTTTTTCAAAAAACCAATTCCTTGTTCCTTTAACTTTCTGAATGATTCTTTCATTTTCAATTTCATTGATCTCTGATTTAATTTTGGATATTTCTTTTCTTCTGCTGGGTTAAGGCTTAGATAGCTCTTCTTTTTCCAATTCCATTAAGATGTCTTGTGAGTTTGTTGATGTGCTCTCTTTCTGTTTTTCAAATGTAGGAATGTAAAACGATAAATTTTCCTCTCAGAACTGCTTTTGCAGTATCCCACAGGTGTTGGTAGCTTGTGTCTTCATCGTTGTTATGCTCAAGGAAGTTAATGATTTCCTCTTTCATTTCTTCCTGCACCCAACTGTCATTCAACAGAAGGTTGTTTAATTTCCATGCCTTTGTGTGAGGTTGAATATTTTTGTTGGAGTTGAGTTCCACTTTTAGTGCCTCGTGGTATGAGAAGATACAAGGTAATTCTTTTAATTCTGTTGAGGTTTGTTTTATTTCCTTAGATACGATCAATTTTGGAGAATGTTCCATGGGGCGATGAGAAGAATGTATATTCTTTATCTTTGGGATGGAGTGTTCTATATGCATCTATCAAGCACAGTTGTTCTAGGCTCTCACTTAAGTCCCTTATATCTTTGTTTAATTTCTGTTTAGAGGATCTGTCCAGCTCTGTAAGAGGAGTGCTAATTTTAAAGCTTTGCTTATTAGGATGTAGAGTTCTGGGCTGGAAATTGTTCTGTTTATGTACATGAAAGGTAGATGACCATTTTCTTCTTGCTTGAAAAGTTTCATTAGAGAAGTCTGCAGTCACCTTGATGGATTTGCCCCTGTAGGTCAACTGGCATTTACTCCTGGCAGCTCACAGAATCTTTTCTTTTGTCTTGACTTTGGACAGGTTCATAACAATGTGTCTTGGAGAAGCTCTGTTAGAACTGCAGCAACCTTGGGTCCTATATCCCTCTGAAAGGAGTGTCTCAGAATCTTTGGTGATATTTGGGATATTTTCATTTATAATATTCTCTAGTATGGCTTCCATTCCCCTGGGGCATTCTTCTTCCCCTTCTGGGACACCTATAACTTATATGTTTGAACACTTCATAAAGTCCCATAATTCTGTCAACAAATGTTCTGCTTTCTCTCTCTTTTTTTCTGCCTCTTTAACTATCTGAGTTATCTCAAGAGCTTTGTCCTCTACCTCTGAGATTATTTCTTCTGCGTGGTCTAATCTGTTGTTGATACTTTCTATTGCATCTTTAAGTTCCTAATTGGCTGCTTCAGTTCCTTCAGCTCTGCTTTATCCTTTCTATATTCTTCATATCATTCATCTTTTATTTGATTCTGTTTTTGGATTTCCTTTTGGTTATTGTCCACTTTATCAGCAGTTTCCTTCATTTTTTCCATCATTTCCTTCATTGTTTTCATCATCTGTATTCTAAATTCCCTTTCTGTTATTTCTAACATTTCTTCATAGGTGGAATCCTCTGCAGTAGCTACCTCACGGTCCCTTGGTGGGGTTACTCTGGACTGGTTTTTCATGTTGCCAGAATTTTTCTGCTGATTCATCCTCATGAGTGTTTTCTTTTATCTGTTCCCTTGCCCTAATTTTCCTTTCACTTCCTCTTGCTCTTTAAGTTGCTGTACTTCTGGCTTAGGATTTCAATGAGTCCTTTTGGTACAGGACCAGAAGAATGAGAAGATTGAAGAACAAAATGGAAAAAAGGATTTAAAAGAAAAAAAAAGACAAGAAAAAAGAGAAAGGTAGGGGATGAGTAAAAGGGAATAATGACACAAAGAAGAGAGGCACAGAAAGAGGGAGACAGGAGCAACATAGGTACACAGTAGGGTACTTTGACCCAACCTTAAAAACCCCCAACCTCTGGGAATGCTGGGTTGGGTGGTTCCCTTGAGGCCAGCAGCTCTCTTCCAGCCTGTTCAGACATAGTACCCCACCTCCACCAAGTAGACAGGAAAGACAAAAATGCTATAAATCAAACCAAAACAAGCAAACAGAAAACTTTACAGGATAAAATTGGGGAAAAAACCAAATAATAGGGGTAGAAACACTAGCAAAAAATGAAGTTCTAATTTTTAAAGAAGGTAACTATGGAAAATTACATTTAAACTAGAAAAATGAAGAAAGAAAAGAAAGAAAAAAGAAAAAAAAAAAGAAAAATCTAGAGGGGAAAATGTTGAAATTAAAAAAACAAACAAAAGAAAAAACCACAACCAAAAACAAAGCAGTATATATATATATATATATATATATCTTGCTGAATATTATCTGGGCAACAGGTGATCTTCTGGGGTATGAGATATTAATTACAATGCTGGTACAGCTATATGAGATGGAGACTGGAGGCCTCTGCTGATTTCTCAAACCCCTCAGGGTGGATAGCCTAAATCTCTCCTCAGCCCACTTAAAAGGCATTTTAAACTGCCAACCTTGGCTAAGCAGATGCTTTCTCAGGAAAGCACTTGTCACTGGGGTCACTCCTGAAGTGGCTGCCCGCTTACATAGTGTGGCAAAACTGGCCTCACTCTGTGCCCCTGAGGGCCAATGCTGTAAGGTGTCTCAGTCCCTGCCTTTAGGCTGCTCAGTCACTAGATTACTCACCCAAGGTCTCCCACCAGATCCTTGCTCTGTGACCCTGAGTGCAGAGCTTTCCAGGGCAGTTCTTCCACGATGGCTCCACGCGGCCCACAGCCAAACATTATTAGCTCCATCCAGGCTCAGTCCAGGACCCTGGACAATGCTCAAAGTCATCTGCACTCTCACCCAAGCTCTCCCAAGGTAGTTCAGCTGAGTCCTCAAGTTCAAAAAACAAAACAGCTCATAGGGAAGGCCTTTCCAGTTTGTAATCTCACTGCTGCTGTACTTACAGCTGCCAGGGGAATTGGACTGAACAAACACACACACACACAACCACTTGCCAGTTCTCCACTGCTTTTGTCCTCCTCATGGGTTCCAAAAGTCTCTTGCTGATTCCCTGTGTCCCCAAAGAAATGTTTCTGGGCAGATCCCACCAGCCATAGATGCCTGAAGTCTTCTCTAGAAAGTATTACTTTTTGTGAAACGGTTGGTGACTGCTCCCTCACCTCTCATAGGTCACATGGTCCACTCTGCTTCTGACACAGGAAGTTGCCTGTTTTCTTTTTTGTTTGCTTATTTGTTTGTTTTTTGCTGATATAAAGAGAAAGCTGGCACCTTTCTATTTCTGTCGAAGTAAAGCTGGACTAAAATATCTTGCTTTCATCAGCTCAAAAGGAATTTCTCTCATATAAACGTTCAATTTTCTGTGTCCCTTTAAAACAATTTTCCATAAATGACTGTACTATGCCATAGCTTCTTGCCTGTGAGTCATGGCACAGTAACACCCAGAATCATGCAATGAGCTTTTAGCTGCCTCATTAAATTGATGCTGCGATTGTTTACTCCAAAATAATTAGTGATAAGCATGCACCCCCTTCTTTGATGTCAGTACTATTAACATAAAATGGAAACTGCATCTAGAAATGAGTTAAGGTTACGTGCCTGAAAATGAGCCATTCTGGGGTCTGCAATTTGAACCACTGAGATCTTTCTGATGCCAAAATATAGAAGATGCTTGTGCTGACCATTTCACTTATATCAGATTATTTTATCTTGTCATATGTAGAAAATCGACAACCTCTTACCCTGATGTCAACACTAGTGCTGCTAATGAAACAGAGAAATCCATTTCCCTCATGGGTATTTTGAGTCTATTTGGACCCCCATTTCCCCCCCCGCAAGGGTCTTTCTTCCTCCTATAGTTTTAGTTGAACAGAGATGAATTCACTCTACATTAATGGTAATAGAAAATGAAAACTACATCTTAAAAAAAAAAAAACTACTAATGAAAAAAATGCAATCTGTGAGTATTTCTTGCCTATGCAAAATAACTCAAATTGCATGAAAACATTCTTTCTTCATGAAGATAGGAGAGGTCTGCCTAAAAAGGTAATGAAAACTTTGGCTCAAAATAGTGTTGGGGCAAAACTGCAGAGGCAGTAACAGGCATCCTCAAACTACGGCCTGCAGGCCACGTGCAGCCCACCTAGGACATTTATCTGGCCCACCGGGTGTTTTTGCTACCACTGCCTGTCCTGCTTAGCAACCGACTTGTCCTGGGGCCCGTAGTCTGGCCCTCCAATGGGAAAGTGAACTGGCCCTCTTCGCAGCCATGAGCAAATAATCTAAGCCCTCTGATGTCCAACAGGGAGATGGCCAATTTGGGAAGTTAAATATTATGTTGAGTATTTCTTATAATTCAGTTAGTATTCTTCAACTCTTTTGTATTCATTGCATATTTCCAAATACCATGACATTTTGGAGATTAGTTAATGTTTTCTTTTAGCACAATACTTAATATCTGCTTAGAGGCAGAGTATCCCTGAGACCATAGAAGTTGCTTCCTTCTTTGTGAAAACTCTGGTGCGAATGCATGCAGAGGCCAATTGGTTGAGACCCTCTTAACTGTGCCCATTTTAAATATGATAATTGGTGTGAAACTTACCATTTTGATTAGATCCTAGATTTTTTCATTGATATTTCTTCAAAGACATTACCTGTCGTTTTTTGTTGAATGTTTGTTCCACCCCACAGGTTTTCTGATATTTAATAGAAATGAGATAGTCTTCCTCTCCGCTATTTCACTCCGTCTGTCACTATCTCACAGCAGCTGGAAGGTGACCTCTCCATTAAATCCTAAGTCTTTGTAATAAATAATGGTGGATGTCTAAAACCCATCACAATTGTAAATAGAATGGTTCATAGCATTATCCTTTCAGAGTTTCTAAGGCAGGGAACCCTGAAGGCCATCTGTTACATTAGTCATTTTGAAGGGAAAAAAAGATAACTTGGTTCTCAGAAGTGATCATACTAAAATACATATCGCTTGACACACTAAATTGGAATTTTGCTTTTTATTGTGCTTTTGTTTTGAGACAGGTTCATTGAGGCATAGGCATAATTTAGTAAAACTCACTCTTTCTTGTACAATGCTGTGGGTTTTGACAAACACCACCAGGGCACATGTATTCCCATCACTGCAAAGAAATGAGTGATGTACCATCCTCATCCTTCTGTAGTCAACTTCTCCATCCCATCAGCCCCTGAAAACCAATGGTAAGGTTTCTGCTTCTACAGTTTTGTCTTTTCCAGAATGTCAGATAAAATGGAACTGCAGTGTGTACAGCCTTCTGAGTCTGACTTCTTCCCCTTAGCATAACGCATTTGAAATTCATCCATATTGTGGCATGTATCAGTACTGTGTTACTTTTCATTGCTGAGTAATATTTCATTGTACGGAGGTACCACAGTTTATCATTTCACCGGCAATGAACATTTGGAGTGTTTTCAGTTGGCTGATTTTGAATAAAGCTACTATAAACATTCATAAACTGGTTTTTATGTGGATATGTTTCATTTCCCTTAAATACTTAGGAGTGGAATTTTTGTGGCATATGCGAAGGGTGTATTAACTTTAGCAGAAGCTTCCAAACTGTTTTTCTAAGTAGTATTGCCATCAACAATGTATGATAGTTCCAGTTGCTCTATATTCTAATCAATGCTTGATATTGCACTTTTTTTAAAATTTTAGTCATTCTAACAGGCATATTCAGGTATCTCATTGTTTTAATATACATTTCTTGGTATATCTTCTTTGGTAAAGTATCTGTTCAAATATTTAGCCCATTTTTGTTGAGTGTTTATTAACCTGAGTTTTAGGAGTTCTTTATTCTGGATAAAAGGTCCAGATGCATATTTGCAAATACTTTTTTTCCACCATGTGGCTTTTCTCTTTATTTTCTTAAGAATATTCTTCAAAAAGCAAAAGCTTTTAATTTTAATGAAGTCTAATTTGTTACTTTTTTTTTCTTTTGCGGGTTATGCTTTTGATCATTTCTAAGAAATCTGTGCCTTAATTCAAGATCACAGAGATTTTTCTTGTGTTTTTTTCTCTAGAATTTTTATTTTAATTTTAGGTTTTGCATTTAGGTGTCTGACATTTTTTGAGTTAGTGTTTCCAGATAAAGTGAGGTGTGGGTTCAAGCTTATTGTTTTGCATGTGGATATTCAAGTGTTCCAGCATAATTTTTTGAAAAAGATTCTTTCTCCACTAAATTGCCCTTGCACTTTTCGTCAAAAAAAGTCAGTTTGTTTCTGAACTCTTTATTCTATTCCATCCATCTATGTACTTATCTTTTTGCCAATACTATGCTGTCTGATTATTATGGCTTAAAACAAGTCTCCTATACTTGTTCTGCTTTTTGAAAATTGCTTAGGCTATACTAGTTCCTTTGTATTTCCGTGTACATCTTAGAAATCACCTTGTCAATTTCTTTTTGTCATAAAAAAAGAACTGTGAGGGCAGCACCTGTGGCTCAAAGGAGTAGGGCACCAGCCCCATATGCAGGAGGTGGTGAGTTCAAACCCAGCCCCAGCCAAAAAAAAAAAGAACTTCTGAGATTTTAATTGAGATTGAGTTTGAACTATAGATCAATTTGGGAGAACTGACATCTTAACAATATCAAATTTTCTAACCCATGAATATTGTATAAATCTCCATTGATTTAGATATTATTTGATGTCTTTGATCAATATTTTGTAGCTTCCAGCATATTTACCTTGTGCATTTTGTTAGATTTATACTTAAGTATTTCATGTTTGGGGTGCTATTATAAATTATAATTTTTAAAATTTCAATATCCAAGTGTACATTGCTGGTATATAGAAATATAATAGATTTTTCTATATTGATTGGAATTTTATTTCTAATTACAAGTTTTCTCCAGTGCTCTTTAAGCACCTAGAGAATTATAATATGCAAATACGTAGATCTCCAGACCTCATCTCCCACAGAGTCTCATCTCACAGTTCCTGCGATAGATAAACTTAGCAATTTATGTTTTACATGCTTCCCTGAGTAATTCTGTGTTTGGTGAGGTTTGGCAATCACTGTTAAGCATTCATGGAAATAAATCATTTAATAGACAAGGCAGATATTTACAGTGATGTATTTGCTCTGAAATCTAAACCCTATTTTTTAACCAGCAACACGTATTTGTTGGAAATTGTGCCAGATTACTAACTGAGATTAGAAGCCATTAAAATACAGTCTACCGCCATGCTTGGCCCGATTAGCAGAATATTGAACAAACTGTATAAGATTGCTTCCAGGAGGAGGCCAAGAAAGAGTCACTGGCTGAAAGAAAGTAATAAAAATTTGGTTAAATTCCAGAGTGGTTTGCCAAGATAAAGTATGGTGATAAAGTGTTTGTTAAGTACAAGTGCTACAAATTAGTGTTTAAGTAGTTTCAGCAGTGGGGACACCTTTATTACCTGGTCATTGCAATATCTCTGAGAAGACTCCAAGAGCAGGAATTGAAGATTGGTCTGCGAAGGGACTGAAAGGACAAGAAAGCCATCAGGGTCCTAGGCAAATCCTGTGTTCCTACTGTTCACATAATTGCTTCCTGCTTCTCTCTGGCTTTTTTCCCTGAAGAACAAGTTTCCTCTGCTCCTCACTGAAGAACATTCTCAAATGAGACCCCACCTACCAAGCAGGGTCTATGTGGCCCCAGAAGTCACATAAATGTTCAACTAACCAAGAAGCTCTCAAGTCAAATTAGGAGATTATACTTGCATTAAGTGGAAGTATAATCTCTTGTACCTTTAATAAAATTGACTGATGGAGGCTTTAGGAAACGATCTTCTGTGAAAGAATCCTCTGAGAAAGAGATTAATGCATTCAACTTAACACCTCCCTTACGTGGATGCCATGTGTGAATCTCCCCTCCAAAATGTGAGTGATGGACATGCAGAGACAAGAAGAATCTCTATCACGTAATTCTGTGATAAGGACAACATGGTATGTCCCACGTAAGTGTATATATTGTGAATTATCTAATAAACTAAAAACAGCATTTGCTAAATAAAGCTCGACTGCCAGTAAAGAAAACATTTTATCCTGAACACATAAAGCTTAAATGTAGTCTATCCTTTTTAACACGACCATTACAGAAACAGTATTGGAGTAATTAAAACTAAACTACTTCTAAATAAACAAGCTAACTACATAATGGCACCATGGAAATCAGGCCATTCACTTAGATTTTATACTATGCTTTTCTTTGTCACTACTTCTCAGATTGTCGTGGTTTCCAGATTGTACTTCAGAGTTTAATAAAGTTGGGCGTGAGACTTAGCATTACAGAGCTACCTACATCTCGGAGGGGAAGGAAAGTTTTCAATTGCTATTCTAGCAAATGTTCTAGAAACATTAGAACCAGCATATACCTTCTTCAGAAATAATA
Source organism: Galagoides demidoff (assembly GCA_963574575.1). NCBI lineage: Eukaryota > Metazoa > Chordata > Mammalia > Primates > Galagidae > Galagoides > Galagoides demidoff. Next base: position 36,379 of record CAUYQV010117264.1, read on the forward strand.
GAAAGAAGACTGTTAAGAGTAGAATAGGGTCTTCTACGACCGACACCTGGCTTTACAGAAGAGAAGACTGAGAGCTCTGGGAATTACACAAACCGTCTGAGGTCTACTCTTATTGGCAGGGCTGGTCTTCTAGAGGCTTCTGTTTCTCAGCTGAGCAGGCTTCAGTGAAACCATGTTTTCCCACTTAAAAGCTCTAGATAAAGAAAAATAACAAAAGTGAAGATTTAAAGTCAAGCCAGGGCCGAGCATGGTAGCTCACACCTGTAATCCTAGCACTTTGGGGAAGCCAAGGCAGGTGAATTGCCTGAGCTCACAGGTTCACGACCAGCCTGAGCCAGAGTGAGACTCTGTCTCTAAAAAGAGCCAGGCATTGTGGTGGGTGCCTGTAGTCCCACCTACTCTGGAGGCTGAGGCAAGAGAATCGCTTAAGCCCAAGAGTTTGAGCCCCGTGTGAGTTATGACTCCATGGCATTCTACCAAGGGTGACAAAGTGAGACTCTGTCTCAAAAAAAAAAAAAAAATGCTACTTTTATCTCCAAAGAAATATTTCTATGTTGCTGATAGTCTTAGAAATACATCTAGGGTTTATAAATGATACCTGGTACCTTACACATGTATAAGGATTTACATGACTAAAAACATTTAGATATAAACATAAGAGCAATAGAAGAAAATGTCTTACTAAGAGTTTTAGTGCCTTATGTTGTGGGTTAGCTCTTCTCAGAGTTGATGTTAATGGGTGTATGGACTGAATTATTTCCTCCACCAAAAAAGAAAAAAAAATTTCCTCTGTTGAAGCCCCAAATCCCAATGTGATTATCTTGTGATAAAAGGGTAAGAAGTGATATAGATGAAATAAGGTCATAATAGTGAGTGGGGTGCTAATTTGAAAGGATAGAATTGGTGTCCTTGTAAGGAGAGGAAGAAACACCAGAGAATTGCTCTCCCCCCATGGAGGAGGACCATGTAAAGAGCCAAGAAGAAGGTTGTCCAGGAAAGGAGGGCTCGTCAGAAACCGACCAGAGCACCTTAACCTTGGACTTCTATCCTTCAGAACTGAGGAAAACAAATATCTGTTTAGTCACCCAGTTCATGGTACTCCATTATGGCAGACCCAGCAGACTGGTTAGATTGAGCCAGACTGTGGAGTGCATAGCAAAATGATAAACATGTCTTCTGAACCCTTGTGCACACAAGGACCTGAAATAATAGAGATAAGCATATCTCCAGAATTTATTAAGTTTAAATTTTAAAACTATTTTTAATGTTTATTTTCATTCTCCAGTGTCAGCACTTTGAAATATTATGAGAATGTCATGATATATTTAAATGGGGTTCTTTTTACCATGAAACTTTTGACCGATTTTTCTAACAACCTAGAACAATTAGAACATGTTTACCTCCTACATTTATTTCAGGCGTACGGTTTACTAACACTTTGCCATTTGATCACCTTTCGTATTATTTTTCCCAACAGTTTATTTGGAGATTGCATCAAATACTGTGACACCTTAACTGCTTTTTCTAAATTCCTAACTATGACATTAAAAAAAATCCTATTCTCTCATTATATAAATTTTAGATTATGTACACTTTTAAGGCAGTTTAGATTCACTTTCGTTTTATCTTGATCCTTAAGTCTCTGAAAATAAGTTCTTGTCTGTTTCATCAGCCTGTTAAAGAAGTACTAATATCTCATCTTTTATCAAATCCAGACCCACTTCTATATTGTGAGAGGATACATATTGACAATCCTTAATTACTTATTCCTGGAATATATAAAATCTGTAAATGACAGGGTATGCCATCTTCACCACTAAATCCCAAAGTAATAAAGAAAGTTACCATTAATTATGTCACCTATCCCTAGGGCATTTGTAAGGGAAAACTCTAGGGCATTTTACAGGCCGGTGAACTCAAAGGCAAGATTGTGTGAATTTGTTTTCAGAATCGTGCTGAAGGAGTGCAGTGAAATATTCCTCTCCACTCCTACTCTGTCTTGTACATTTCCATTTTTCATTATCTTACTGTTAAAAAAAATCAAATATTCTTGATTGATTGAAATCCAGACAGGAAGACAATTTCCATGAACTTTTCATGGCTCTAAAATAAAGAAAAACAAAACCAGTTACAATGTTTAGATTCACTTTAGCACAAGTTATTTTAGACGGGGAAGTTAAACCCATCACAAAGTGAGACAAAGCCTATTATTTGAGAAAAATTGCTATTAGTTGTCATCATTAAGGGCATAACATTAATATACTATGTGTCACCATTAAGTGATGTTTGCTAAATCAGAGAGGTTGACTTCGCCCATTCAGTCTGATGTGATTATTTTGACTGCATGCCATCACGTACATGAGAGACACAAAGTGTCTGACGCGCTCAAAGAGAACAGCAGAACAAGAACGTGAATTTACAGTGACTCTGTGTTATCTTCCAGATCAAACCCAAATTTCTGGCAAAACACACATGAAGTCTTCTATTAACTTTTCTGTTTTATTTATTTATTTGTTTGTTTTTCTTTTTTGCCTGCACAGAAGCTTGTGCTCCAACCAGGCTGTCTTCCCTCCTGCTGTTCTTTGAGTGTGATGTTTGTTCCCTATCACTTTCACAATAAAGTGGGAATCCTTAGGATGACTTGGCAGCAGCTCCTTGGCCTGGCCCCTGACTGCGTGGCACACAAACATCCCTCCCACCAAACTGAGTCACGTGAGGAGTATCTCTCCTTTCTCTCCTGTGCCCTCACCAAATGATTCCACCTTCATGGAATGTCACAAGTTCCTCTTAGGCACAAACACCTCTGGGAAACGTCTTTCTCCCCTGTTTCTCCCCAGCTTTGCCAAGTAGCCCTCCTCCGAGGCCAATTAACACACCATGCTCGGGGCATGGCATTGGTCACACTGCATGTGGTAAGCTGCTTGTTAGTCTGTCCTACCTTTAACTCTAGAACAGGGACCATGTCTTCTTATCTAGCTGATGAAGCCACTTTCATTTCCTACAACAGTGAGTGAAATTGGGCAATATTTTTTTTAGCTCAAATCCAACATGGTCCTTTGTTTATTTTCTCCCTTCTTTGCAAGAAAACCTTTTGTTCATCCATCCCAATCTTTCTCTTTTATACAAAATCTCACTCGGCATTCATCTATGAAGCCCTTTTCCTGAAAGTCTTATACACCAAATCATACTAGAAGACCATCTAGGTAGAAGTTGCATCTTTATACTTCTGCACAGCCTAGCAGAAGGAACTTTGCACACAGAAAGTTCCATTGATTAATTTTTCTGAATGAGGAATAAAACACTTCGGAAATAAGGTAGGGCAGACACCTTCAAAAGAATAATGTTCTGTACAAGGTCATGGCACCATTTTAAAATAAAATAATTCCCTTTATTTAATAGAAGCACTATCGTCATTATCATCATCATCATTGCCATCATCATCATCACCATTATTTTCCAAATAAAACACATCTATCCTGAAGCTAAGAAAAGCAATAAGACTACTGACATGCTTTGAGTGCATTTATTAGTCAGAACACTGGTCTATTACATGCTCAAGTCTTTAATATGCATGAAACAATATTCTCTGATGCAACAGATGATTAAAGAAATATATTAAAGCATTCATTCTGAATGAAAATACATGGACAAGGTAATTCCCAAGGCTCAGAGCAACTACAGGGAGGAATATAAGCTGAAGTAGGTCATTTCTCCCCAGAGAAATTCTATGGAGATTGCTTTCAATTTTTTGTTTTAAATCTAGAGAGTTGAAAAATAAGGTTTCTGGCTCGTTCATATGCAAGCTCTAGGTTTTTATTTTTTTCTTTTACAGGATGGGGAAAGGTAGGTAAGAGAGCCTTTTCTTTTCTTTCCTATGAAGACTACTCAATGATAACATCATCACAGGACTGCTTCATTGTCAAAGTGCAGGAGTCTCCTATTCACTGTGCTAGACCACTAGTTAATTAGGGTCCTTGACTAAGCCCTTGACTTTTCCTTTTTTTGAATTGGCAAATAAAAATTATACATATTTTTCATGTACAACATGATGTTTTAAAATATGTATACATCATGGAATGCCTAAATTGAGCTAATTCACATTTGCATTACTTCACATACTCATTTTTTGTGTTGAGAACACAATATCTACTCTTAGCAATTTTTAAGAATATAATACATTGTTGTTAACTATGGCCACCATGTTAGTCCCTTGGTTTTTGTTAAATTTGGTTTTTTCCTCTTTCAAGTAAGTCTTATTTGCTTACCTCACAATAATGTGGGGCTGGGAGATGGAATAAGATAAGGCATTAGAAATTTTCAGAGCAAGGCCAGGCATTGTGGCTCACCCCTGTAATCCTATAGCACTCTGGGAGGGTGAGGCAGATGGATTGCTTGAGCTCACCAGTTTGAGACCAGCCTGAGCAAAAGTGAGACCCCCATCTGTACTAAAAATACAAAAAACTGAGGCAAGAGGCTTGCTTGAGCCCAAGAGGTGGAGGTTGCTGTGAGCTATGATGCCACAGCACTCTACCCAGGGTGTCAGCTTGAAACTCTGTCTTAAAAAAAAAAAAAAAGGAAAGGAAAGACATTTCAAAGCAAACTCAAAGGCAAGGCATTAAGATTAACTTATTCTCATAGATTGGTATCCCCCTAAACTGAATTTACACAGAACAACTGTAATAAATCATGAGACTAGCACTGATAAACGCTTAATGAAGGCAGAAGACAAAATCTGCTTTGTTTATCTAGAAGCTGAAGAATGATTCTGGTGCTAGCTAGCACCATTGACCAGTAATATGAAGTCCTGAATTTTACTCTTCTTTTAACCAATTAATCAATGTGGATTAACTGGTATTCGCAGTCAAGCAGGGTAGTCATTAAAAAGAATTTTCTGAGTCTCTGGAATCATAATACATATGTGAAGACATATAGTAGGTATGTGTATCATGTTCAGTAAAAATCTGTCCATTATAGTTGTGCAGAGTCCAGGCAGGGGGCACAAGGAAGCTGGATAGAGTGCTTGAGCATAACAGGGGAAGATAATGTGTTAATTCTCTAGGGCTGTCCTAGCTAAGAGCAGCAGTCTCCACTGATCTGTGGGGGATATCTTCCAAGACCCCCAGGGCATACCTGAAATTATATAAAGTCCTGTATGTAGTCCTGAACAGTATATGCATTATTTTTTTCCATCTAATTACTGAGATGGCTACGAGGTGACTAACAGGTGGGCAGTACTGACAACGTGGAGATGCTGGACAAAGGGAAGATTCATACCCCACACAGGATGGTGAGGAATGGCATGAGATTTCAACATGCTACTAAAAAACAGCATGCAATTTAAGATTTATAGGTTGTTTATTTTTGGAATTTTCCATTTAGTTGTTTTTTTTTTTTTTTTTTTTGCAATTTTTGGCCAGGGCCAGGGTTGAACCCACCACCTTTGATATATGGGGCCAGCGCCCTACTCCTTGAGCCACAGGCACTGCCCTCCATTTAGTATTTTAGGAATATAGTTGACTGCCACAGAAAATGAAGTTGAGAACAAGAGGATATCACTGTACCACATAATGTGGAGCTTAAGCAACAGAAATTTATTCCTTCACAGTTCCTTGAACTCTAGAAGTTCAAGATCCAGGTGTGGGAAGGATTGGTTTCTTCTGAAGCCCCTCCCGTTGGCTTGATGATGGCCATCTTCTCCCTGTATCTTCGTGTGGTTTTCCCTGGGTGTGTGTCTGTATCCTCATCTCATCTTCTTACAAGGACACGGTCATATGGAATTAGGACACACCATAGTGACTCTCATTTAATAGAAACTGACAGTGGAGAGAAAGGGGGGAATTTTATACGCTGTTGGTGGGAATGTATACTAGTACAGTCACTATGGAAAACAGTATGGAAGTTCCTCAGAAAACTAAAAATAGAACTATTTAATGATCCAGCAATCCCACTATTGGGTATTTATATCAAAGAGACATCTGTACCCCATATTTATGGCAGTACTGTTTACAATAGCCATGATACGGAATCCACCTAGGTGTCAAACAACAGATAAATGTATTTTTTTAAATGTGGTATAGATACAATTGGATACTATTCAGCCAGTAAAAAAATGAAATCCTGTCATTCATGGCAACATGGATGGAACTGGGGGACATTTTGTCAAGTGAAATAAGCAAGAAACAGAAAGTTAAACATTGCAAGTCCTCACTCAGGAAGTTAAAACAAGTTGACTCTAGAGTGAAGAGTAGAAGAAAGGGTATAAGAGGCTGAGAAAGATGCAAGAAAGGGAAGGATTGAGAGAGATTTGTTAAAGGTTGAAAAATTACAGCTAGATAGGAGGAATAAGTTCTGATGTTCTATATCACTATAGGATAACCACAGTTAACAATAATATGTTATATAGTTCAAATAGCTAGAAGGAGAATATTGAATATTCTGTACCCAAAGAAATGATAAATGTTTACAATGATGGATATGCTAATTACCCTGATCTGATCACTACACACTATACATACCAAAACATCACTATGTACACCACAAACATGTACTTATTATATGTCCATTAAATTTTTTTATTAAAAAAAAAAAAAGAAACTGATGCTGGGGTGAATGGCTTCAGAGATATTTAAGGTGCCTTAACAACTCATTGTAAGAATTAACCTAGAAAATGATATGTTGGAAATATCCTTATAAGTAACTATAAAACTGCTTTTTTTCTAAATCCTTATTTCCTTGGTTGTTTTAAAGCAGATACACTCAGAAATGATACCAGTACAGGCATAGTGGCTCGTACCTATAATCCCAGCACTTTGGGAGGCTGAGACAGGAGGATCACTTAAGGCCAGGGCTTCAACTCCAATCTGGCAATATAGTGAGATCCTGACTCTATAAAAATAGAAAAATTAGCTGGAATTGTGGTGAGCACCTATTGTCCCAGCTACTTGGGAGGCTGAGGCAGGAGGATTGCTGGAGCCCAAGACTGTGAGGCTGCAAACTCCTATGAGAGCTATGATGATGTCACTGCACTCCAGCCTGGGTAACAGAACCAGATCCCATCTGGGAAGAGGAGGAGGAGGAAGAAGAAGAAGGAGGAGGAGGACGAGGAGGAGGAAGAAGGAGGAGGAGGAAGAAGGAGGAGGAAGAAATAAAAAGAAAAAAAAATAAAGAAATAAAGAAAGGCTCTAGGGTGGCTCCTATGACTCAAGGAGTAGGGTGCCAGCCCCATATACCAGCCGTGGCAGGTTCAAACCCAGCCCTGGCCAATGGCTTCAAAAAAAAAAAAAAAAAAAAAGAAAGAAAGAAAATAAAAGAAAGGCTCTACAGAGAAGAAAGGTGGAAGGAATTCAGAAGGACTCAGAACAGACATTCAATTTGATCCATCAAATTTGGAATATATTAGATACTCTAGTACCTCTTTAGAGACTTGCAATGCACATTCGTTTATTAAAAGTTTTGCAAGTCCCACTATTAACACACAAAACCCTACTGAGCCTTAACACAGCACTTCCTTAACTGACCACATATATTATTTTAATGAATATTAATATCACAGTCAGTAAGTGTTCCAAGGAACACATCTAGAAAACTGTTAATTTACTGTTCTAAATTAACTATGTAAATAAATATTTTATTCTTTGTAAACTCTTATATAATTTCTGCACTTGATGATTTGAAAGAAAAATTCAACTTTTTGTAAAATTTTGATTAAGGAAAGAGACCACAGAGAATGCTGACTGCTGCCTGAACTCATGGATCTAGAACCCCTCACACTGGTGATACATCCTTTTTTTGGTCGGTTACCATTCAACACATAGTTATTATTTACTTCCATGCAAGACACGTTCCTCAGCACCTTGGTGGTGTCCAACAAGGCACAGTCGCTGTGTGTAAAAATGCCAGAGAGAAGAAGAGAGGCCCACAAATCAGTGATTTTCAACCAGAGTGCTGTGAGAGAACCTTAAAAGAGTACCATGAAAATTCTTAAAAATCAGTAATTAAATTATTTTCTAAAGAATTTTAAAGCACAGCAAGTATATTCTTTTTTTTTACTCTTTTTTTTTAATCAACATAATTTAAGTGTGTTGTGGAAATTTAACTATGGGTTCAATTGTGCCATGAGATAAAAAAGGTTGAAAACACTCCTGCAAATAATTATAACTGGGAACCCAAAAGAGGAAGAAGAAAGTCAATGCGGTTTTGGAAAAAGATCACAGCCAGTCAACAGGTTGGAAGATGCTTTATCAGCAGGAAACACGTGAGTAGGAAGGCTTTGCAGAGAGGAATGGAAGGGATGAGGGTGAGGTTGTGGTATTACTTGTCATGGAAACCCACATGCTTTTAAAAGTGAAAGGAAGTGCCATTGATAATTCCTCCAGGAAAACAGGCATAAACTAGTCGGGGGGTGGGGGGAAGAGTCAGACCATTTGCAGAGACCCTGGGCAGGGGCAGAGAATAGGGAATGGTCCATCTAGGTTAGGACACTGAACAGGTGATCTGGCCCTGAGCCAATAGCAGACCTCATCTTCTACCGCCTGTATAAAGGGGTGCATAAGACACCATTGGCATCTGGCTGGAAGTCAGGGAAAGGAGAAAGGGTGGAGTGGTGATGTCTACAACACCACCAGGACAACCTCTTCCCAACTGTGTTCTGAGAAATGCTCTTACAAAAGACCCTTGTCCCAGCTGTTGATCAAATCCATTGTTTCTGTGTGACTACAAGGTACAAATAGTTTTTACATTCTTAAACTTGAAAGATGGTATTTTGTGACATTATATAGAAAAATTATATGAAATTCAAACGTGAGGCTGATAGACACGACCACACTCACTCATTTAGGCACTGTTTGTAGCTGCCTTCACCTACCACAGCAGTGAAGTAAGTAGTAGTTGAAACAGAGATCACATGGCCCCAAAACCTTGAATATTTACTATCTGATCCTCCATAGAAAAATTTACCAGCCTCTGATTTATACCATGAAAACCAGCAAATACTGAAAACTGGGGCTTAGGGGTAGGGAAACTTACCAGCACACCCCTGGAATAGTTTCTTTTTGGGTTTCAAGGTGGTTGAGGAAATACAGTAATGATGTAAACAAATGAAGAAGTGACAAGGATGACTTGGTTAGGGAACAAGGTGGCAACTCGACTGGGTTATGACAAGATTAAACTTCTGGGGCTGGAAATAAAAATTTTGGAACCACTCAGCAGAGGTGATAGTTGAGGAAATCTGGGCTGGAAAGATCTGGTGAGTTTGGATGAAGATGAAGACACAAAAGGATACAAGGAAAACGATGTGGTTTGTGTTAGGGAGGAGGAAATATTTGAAAGAAGGATGAGAAAACCCATTAGATATGGTGGTTGGGGGGGGGGG
>CAUYQV010117270.1:0-18983 GCA_963574575.1 Galagoides demidoff
CCTGTGGTCCCAGCTACTTGGGAGGCTGAGGCAGGAGACTCACTTGAGCCCAGGAGTTGGAGGTTGCTGTGAGCTGTGATGCCATGGCACTCTACCCAGGGGGATAGCTTGAGGCTCCGTCTCAAAAAAAAAAAAAAAAGAAGACACTGGTAATGAAGAAACTGAAGATGATACTTCTGATACTGACAGTAATGAAGAGCCCTTGGCCTTCTATGATTTACAAATAACCATATATTTGTTATCAGTACATAATATATCTCTTACCTGTTCTTGTTTTGTAATTATTTAACACATAAAATTTCTTGTACCATAATGTTAAAAAACAAATGCTAAAATTCCTTTATAATACAAAAAACAAGTACCTAAATATAAACAATTAAAAATTCGAATTAAGAAATAAACATGAGGGCAGTGCCTCTGGCTCAGTGAATAGGGCGCTGGCACCATATATGCAGGGTGGCACATTCAAACCCAGCCCCAGCCAAATTGCAACAAAAAAATATCCAGGTGTTGTGGTGGGCGCCTGTAGTCCCAGCTGCTTGGGAGGCGGAGGCAGGAGAATCGCCTAAGCCCAAGAGCTGTAGGTTGCTGTGAGCTGTGATGCCACAGCACTCTACTAATGGCAAGAAAGTGAGACTCTGTCTCTAAAAAATAAATAAATAAAATAAACATGAAGGATTTTTTTAATCCTCAAAATTTGGGCCAAAAACATAGGTGCACATTATACACAGCGAAATACAGTAATGCTCAAAACTCACGTTAGTTAATGGTCCCAGTGGCCTAACTCTGATGGACTACAGAATGCTGAAAAAGCATGTACTCAGTTCCTATTTTACCTGAAAGGGGGTATCTGTAGAGCTGGGTCATCCACAGCCACTTTAACATTATGACCAGGAAAGCTGGCTTTTAAATGTTCAATAGAGAGAAATGTATCGTTGAAATCAAGGGTGGCAATCTGATTGGGCATTTTCGAATAATGTGCACTACTAGGGTCCCCATAACCCAAAATGATATCATGAAGCCAGTCAGGTACCACACAGTCAGTATTCATCAGGTTCCGAATAGTCTCCAGCACAGCCTGTCAGTAAAAAAGACAGAAAAGGGTTGTGTCAATAAGACATCTCAAACATTTGCACTTCACTGGAATGCAAAGCTGGCTGCACTAATCCAGAATTCCTGAGTGTTTCTGGGCAAGAAGCTATTTTCTGCTGACAGGTGCTTGGCTAGACTGAATCAACAGCTATATTTTCAGCTGATACATACACTGAGTTTAACAAAAGACCAAACTTAGCAAGAACAGTTTATCCTTCTAAGAGTTCATTTAGACAGAATGACATAAATGAGCTTACCACCTGACTCCTGTAGAGTACGATGAAAATCAGACTCTCATCAACACAGGAAAACATTATAGAACAAACCCTTAAAGAAAATGCTTCCTCTTAGAAATGCCTGAGTTTTTCCCTCTTTATATTCCATAGTCTTCACACAACCAGAGCAATTATTGTGTACCTCAACTATGAAACGTATCATGTTTTAAATGTAATACAGTTGCTATCGTGAGAAAAAAGAAAGTGAACAAAATGACAAAAATAAAGGAAATGTCAAATAAAATTTCAGAATGAAAGAATGAGGACTATAATAAAAGGTCCTTATAGTTGTCAACATATAAACACTATCAAAAGTGATTACCAAGAGCCAAGACAATTCTTCACTTTTTTATCATAAAATTAACAGAATAATTCATGTTAATCACATTACCTTGTTTTACATTTCTGTACTTATCACTACCTTAAATTCTCTTATTTGGGTACTCGGTTACTTATTTACCATTTGTCCCCACTAAAATATAATTTCCCTAAGAGAAGGGTTCTAGAATAGTGTAAATAAGGAATATGCAAATGGATGAATAAATTGATGAGCATGCTCATATAATGACAACGGTTAAGACGAGGGCTCCACCCTTTAAAGAAATCATAATTCTATTAGTAGGAAGATAAAATAAGTCCTCAAATGATAAACAAAGCCGTAGAATGCTGCAGTTAAGAACATTACAAGATACAATGAGAAGACAGTTCTCAGTGGATGAGAGAAATGGATGCAGGGGAGACTTGTTAACTATACAAGGTTTCACGGAGGAAAGCGACATTTTAATTTAGTTCGAGTGAAGAAGCTTTGATTTCTTTCATCATGAATGGAAAGTCACCGAAATGTTTTCAGAAGCAGAGTAAAATGATGAGTGTGACACAGCAGGAGGAAATGCCTGAAAAACCAGCGACTATGAGGAGTCTAAGGGTACAGAAAGAGGAGACAACTGTAACTGTCCAGGCAAAAAAACAGAAGTATCCAGACTAGGACAAGCTATACAAACCAGACAAGAGAGAAGGAAACACAAGAGGGCTGCTGCCCAGGAACACAGTGATACACTGAAGATACCAAAAGAGCATGCTTCCTTTCCCAAACACAGGCAGGCCAATCACTCCCTCTCTTTCTTGGATCAGAACCTGAATGTCTCCTGTGAGACATTTTACCTGCATCTTTATGGTTTTTAGTAGGTTCATTGTAGTCATTTATATTTCTAATTCCTCTCATTTGTAGTCTAAGCTCCCTACAGGTATAAGCTGTGACTGATTTATCTTTATAAGCTCTGTCTTAGCAAAATATCAGTCACATGGTAGGCACTAAATTTAACAGACAAATGAATATAAGTTGTTTTTTTTTTTAACTTTTAGGGAAGTGACTAAATTCATTGGCTGAAAACTGACCAAAGGTAAGACAGTCTTAGACACTGTTAAAACTGTTAGAAAATGCTGTTGGAGAGATAGCCAAACAATAGATACTGGCATCTTCCTTGACTGTGGAAGAACTTTCTAACATGGTGGGAAACCATTAAAAATGTAAGTTATGTGGAGGCAGTGTAAGGGGAGGTGTAGGCAAGAATGGAAGCAGGAATATAAGGTCCCTTGGACATGGCATCAGTGGAAGTGGTAAGCTAATTAGACTTAACCAATGCACTGGATGTGGAGGGTAAGATCAAAAGAAATCATGGGGGCTCGGTGCCTGTGGCTCAAGCGGCTAAAGCACCAGCCACATACACCTGAGCTGGCAGATTCAATCCAGCCTGGGCCCACCAAACAACAACAATGATGGCTGCAACCAAAAAAAATAGCAGGGTGTGAGGCAGGCACCTGTAGTCCCAGCTACTTGGGAGGCTGAGGCAGGAGAATTGCTTAAGCCCAGGAGTTGGAGTTTGCCATGCGCTGTGATGCTATAGCAGTCTATACAGGGTGACAGCGGAAAGGAAAGGAAAGGAACGGAAAGGAAAAAGGAAAGGAAAAAGGAAAAAGGAAAAAGGAAAGGAAAGGAAAGGAAAGAAATCATGGAGATCTCATTGGTTTTCTTTTGTAAATCACAGCAATGGGTAAAAAAAGGTAATAAAGTGCCAAGAATGTGTAAGATGGGCAATCGCTTAAGCTCAGAGTTGAAGACAAGCCTAAGCAAGAGCAAGACCCTGTATCTAAAAAAAACAGCCAGGTGCTGTAGTGGGCCCCTGTAGTCCCAGCTTCTTGGAAGCCTGAGGCAATTGTTTGCAGTTGCTGTGGGCTATGATGCTACAGCACTCTATAGAGAGTGACAAAGTGAGACTCTGTCTCCAAAAAAAAAAAAAATGTGTAAGGAACACTGTACTTCGGCAGAGGGAGAAAAAAAGGCATTCTTTCTGCAAAAAATTGCCCTTTACTAAAATTATTCTCCCCACATAAAACCTTATAGTCCCCAAACCTCCCTACGAGTAAAGTATAAATATGTTGAGTCACAGAGTAATTCAGAGCCCTGAGATTTCACATCTGTATTCTTTTTTTTTTTTTTTTTTTTTGAGATGGAGACTCAAGCTGTCCCCCTGGGTAGAGTGCCATGGCATCACAGCTCATAGCAACCTCCAACTCCTGGGCTCAAGCGAGTCTCCTGCCTCCTCCCAGTAGCTGGGACCACAGGCGCCCGCCACAACGCCCGGCCATTTTTTGGTTGCAGCCTTCATTGTTGTTTGGCGGCCTGGGCTGGGGATTCGAACCCGCCACCTTAGGTGTATGTGGCTGGCGCCTTAGCGGATTGAGCCACAGGCACTGAGCCCACATCTGTATTCTTAAAGAGATTTGGAAAGACATCTACTTTTGTTTTAACAAAGGAGCCCCAGTAAATAAGTACACAAGTTTTCTTCACCTCATACTGGACATAAGCATCTAATATACAAAAAGCAAGGAAGGAGGCTGACCTTTAGAATCACACCTGGATTTATTTATGTTAAATTTTAAAACTCCTCAAAATACAAATGGACTTTGCTTACATTTCTATATTTAATTCTTATGTTAAGAATGTAAGATTACTCAGAATAAAAGAAGGGATTTTTTTTTTCAACAAATCTTTTTCTTACCCAGTATCTATGTATTTATGTCTTAAAAGTTACTTTTTAAGTACTTGTCATTATAGGGCCCCCAAATTACCTTAAAGTTATTTTCCTTTGGTTTTCTTCTCATTATTATGTTGAAAGTATCATACACGTCTTCTGCTCCATTTTGTATAGTATTGGTCATATCTTGTTGATACTGGTTTGGGTCCAAAAACACTCTAAATGTCCTTGACTCTCCTCTAAGATTGGGTCTGGGTTCAGGTCCTGGATGTTTTGAACAAGTTTGTTAAATTAAATATCTATTTTTCAAATATCAAAGTAAGTCAGCAGCATTTCTTTTCTAGAAATGATGGTAAATTGTCTGCACCTAACTCCAACCATTCTCTCCTGACTACAATGTCCTCTACTTGTCCATTTCAAATTTCAAGAGGTTGCAATATTTCTCCTCTTCTCTAATTTTTCACTATTTCTTCCCACATAGTCATGTAATGTTTACAAGGCAATATTGTGAATTGCTAATATTTGTATATGCCCTCAACTCCAATAGGAGCTCTCAGAAGTCAAAGAACTCATCTTTCCTTTTGTCCATTACTTATAGCTCCTCCTACTGCCTTACATATAGTAAGTACTCAATAAATATTTTCTAAATTATTTTGGGATTTCAGGCATAGTTTTCCTATTCCTTAATTTGACAGAGGTTGACCATTTGCATCCACCCTCTTTCCATACCTAGTATTACCAGCATGAAAGGAAATTATTTCACACATACAGAAATGGGAGATACTATGGCTGAAAGCCCAGGGTAGACACCCCTGGGGTCTTGGACCTCCCACTTTGGTCTCATTTGGTAGCCTCATGTTTATCCTACCCACCCTACAGTCCCTTCTCTTATTTTCTTTTATTCCAGAGATGAATAGTCCAATCAGCAGCAGTTTAACAATGACACATCTTGAAATCACAGGCCGTAGAAGCTAACATAAGCTTCAAGGGAAATAAAATAAGCACTAGACGTGCATGCAGTTATAATAATAAATATTACAAAGGCATTCACAACAATGGAAGAAAAAAATTCAAAGGATAATCAGTGAAAGCATAAGAAATCAAAGAGCTGACTAACCCAGGAAAGCAGTGTATTAAATCAGGTAAAGCTGGCAGGGCAATTCCTCTGTAAGATAGTTGTGTTTCGATGCTCAGCATCCCTGGCCCCTATCCACCAAATGCCAATGGTCTGCCACTTCCCACCCCTAATCAGTCATTTGACAACCTCAATACCACCATGCATTTCCAAATGTAGGACAGTACTGCTCCCAATTAAGAACCACAGTTATAATGAATATGAACAGTAAAACTTGCAAAGGAATAATAAGGTAAAGCTTTGAATAAAGGCAATTTCAAAAGATCCTGTCCTTTCCGGTATCTAACAGAAATTCTGAAATCATATTACCTATTTCTAAAACTACATGGTAAGTACTCTCCACATATTTTATACAAAATCCTGTGTCAGTTTAGTACATGAAACAACTAAAAAATATTACCTAAGAAGCAAAAAGGAAAGAAGGCAAAGAAAATTTTCATTCTACACACATACTCATTCAAAAATAGAAAGCACCATACCATCTTCAATGACACGCCCTTTATCATCCAGCATGCCCTGGATTTCACAGCCTCTGACATAAACCAGGCCAACCTGTTCAATAAAAGGTCTCCTCCGGTCAAACTTAGTGCCATAAGGTTTTGTGGGGCGCACAGTAATTAAAAAGCATACATCATGTTTACGAAGACCTGGTAAAACACAGACATTTTCATTTATGAGAATTTCATTGTTTTCATTTGTTGGCAAATTCTCAACCTCTTATCTTGGAAAGAGAAATATAAAAAATATTTAAAATATCATGGGTAACCAATGATTATTATTACCTCATAATACAATTATGGGTCTTCCTATAATTTTTTATAGTCAGTGTTGGATAGTAATAATTAAAATGAACATCTCTTTATATTAAAACTAGAAATTTTTATGCCATGAATACATTACTGAATAAACTCTCCAAGTTACACTACAGCTCCAAAATTGGATGCTCATCATCATTCTTATTTTTAACATTCTTAATAAGTAACCAAAAATGTGGTTGGCCTACAATTCATCTGTATCATATTTAACAGGTTTCTAACATCAGTTTAAATTATCTATCATAGTCATTGTACTGACAGCTTAATGTATTCCACTAAACCAGGTTAACTCAAGAATAATTTATCAGTTCAGCGCCCAAAGATCAGTGGTTAGGTTGCCGGCCACATGGGGCTGGCGGGTCTGAACCCAGCCCAGGCCTGTTAAACAACGACAACTGTAATAAAAAAAATAGCCGCGTGTTGTGGTGGGTGCCTGTAGTCCCAGCTACTTAGGAGACTGAGGCAAGAGAATCACTTTAGCCCAAGGGTTTGAGGTTGCTGTGAGCTATGATAACATGGCACTCTACCAAGGGTGACATAGTGAGACTGTCTCAAAAAAAAAAAAAAACCAGAATAATTTATCAAGGCATAAAGTGCTGTTTATAGACAATACCTTTAGAAGGATGGTTGAATATATATAGCTTCAGTTGGCAAACAATGGAACTTTTGCTAAAGTGAGAGCCAAGAAATAGGAGACTTATGCCAAGTCCATAGCTTCTCAATCATTAGACCAAACAATGGACTCAAATGGCTTCTCAGCTCTATTATAAATTATAGATACTAGAAGACAAGGGGCACAAAATTAGACCTTGCAACATGTAACATCACACCACTTCAGTTCTTTTCTGATATTTTTGTTAGACATTAAATTACATAAATATAAAAATGCAAGTTTGCTTGCTCATAACCTTGGTAGCAAAGTACAATTAAATCAAACCAGCAATGTGAGTGTTGGGTAATAGTACTGAAATCATTTTGTTTTAATTTGGAGTGGTTTTAGAGAGTAAAGGTAAAGGTAGAAATAATAACTGATTCATAACACTGATGTTATTATTTCCCAATACATTCTATGCAAAGAAAGAGGAGAAGCAATGAGAACAAAGGAGAATTGTTCTACCATCTGAACTGTGCTGGTGTCTGTCTGATCTGTAAGACTCATTAAACTCCCAAGTCATAAAGCCAAAGTGGCCCTGAAAAGTCGTTTAGTTCCTACCAATGCAGGAGTCATTTTTTGGCATCACTCAGAAGAGATGTCTTGTTCCCTTCCAAAGTAGATCACTTTACTGCGGAACATCTTAAATTTACATTTTAAAAACACCTATTTGACAAAGAGCTCAACTCTCACTGTCTCCTTCCAATCATTTGTACCACCCTATCCTAGCTGTGCTTTCTGAATGAATGAAACTGCATCTCAGTTTCATTAATTACATTTCCTCAATTTTTAATGAGGGTACTGGAGAAGACTGAAATGATAAGAGGAATTTTTATGGTACTTAGTTTAAAATCTTTAAAAGTGTTCTCTATTTTTATAAAACATTTGTCACTACTTACAGAATTTCTCTCTCTCATCTTTTGCTCCATTTTCCATTTGGTTACCCTATGTATGATTAATATAGGGGCTGACTTTTGGCCCCTGTCTCTTGGAAAACACTTTTCTCCCCCATTGTAACTGATAATAGGAATCACTCATCCCATAAAACTCTGTTGTTCCCTGTCTTGCTCGTTAAAATTTAACCATTCTAGTTCTCATTCTATCAGAGACTGACATTTAAAAAAGGGGGGAAATGGGATGTTTGGGTAAAACAATCCTTTGTTTTCCTTAACACCAAAATGCAAACCTTTCATCTATAAAACGTTCTTTTTCCCCTTTTTAAATATGTCCAGGAATGGCCAGGTATGGTGGCTCATGCCTGTAATCCCAGCACTTTGGGAGGCTAAGGTGGGCAGATCATTTGAGCTCACAAGTTTGAGACCAGACTGAGCTAGAGAGAGATCCCCATCTCTAAAAATAGCCAAGCATTATGGAAGGCGCCTGTAGTCCCAGCTACTTGGGAGGCTGAGGCAAGAGAATCGCTTGAGTCTAAGAGTTTGAGGTTGCTGTGAGCTGTGACGCCAGAGCACTCTACTGGGGCAACAAAGTGAGACTGTCTCAAAAAAAATACAATGTCCAACTATTATTGCTTCTGCGGTACCCAATACCTAGTTAGCTATCTCAGTTTATTACTTCACTAAGTAAAACAGTTGTCTTTCTCAAAGTTCAGCAATAAAGGTGAGCATTATTCTAGATGTGTAATTCACCAGACTGGAACACTTCTCAAGAGTCCAGGGCTCACAAAAATAATTTATCACAGACCATACCTATTACATAGGTATTTGTTAAACATTTCTCCTGCTCCATAGCTGGATTCCTTCAGAATTTCTTAATAAACATATAATTTAGGTCCTGAAGTTATAAACAGCTATACTATGTACTGGGAACAAAAATTTCTGAAAACTGATCCATCAAGGTACCATCTCTTTCCTTCTAGCATGCCAAGAAGATAGGAGATAAAACCTACCAGCTACTGTTTCTCAAAACAGGGCAGCAAGTAAGATTGTTCACAGACAGCTGGGAGGAAAGCATAAAAGTGTCAACTAAAAATCAGTTCATATGCTACTTCTGGCACAGAAGTTATTGATGTTTTAACTCTATTTGACTTAGTAACTTTGAACATATCTGCCTCTAAAAAGAATTAATTTTGAGATAGAATGCACACCCCTAAAATCTTACCTAGTAAAAAAGGAGTAATAACTCAATTTCTCTGCAACATTATTGTATGTATATCCTTAAGTATCTTGATTTCACTGATTTGTTATCTGACTCCATCCATTTGGTGCAAATACACTATTATTTCTTTCCAAGTTGTTACATAATCCCCCAATTCCTTCAAAGTTTGCACAATTTTGATTTTATATCTTTATTTCCACAAAGAGTGTGTATTTCTATTCTTTTCACCTTGGTTGCCTTTATTTTTTGGAAATAACAATTTTCATTATTTATTCTGCATATGTGTTCAAGTTATATGTGGGTTTTATCCCTTTCTTTGATGAATACAAATGTTTTTATTTTTTTATGTTGATCTCAAATTGATAAATATTATCTTGCTAAATTTAAGACTTAAACTGCCATCCTCTGAGCTTTGCAAGCTGCAATTTTCAAAACACTTTGATACACATACAAGTTTATGCTTTTTGTTAAAATATTAAGAATACTTAGGTATTTCTGTATGATCTTTGCTATTTTTTACTACTAATAGAACAAAAATTGCCATTCTTTAAATCAAATTTCAAGGCTAAATTCTAATAAAAGTTTAAAAGGCTAACATTTAAAAGTACTTTCCTAATGCTATAAGTAAAAACCTATAAAAAGGCAACAGGCAACTGTACTTTTTGAAATGCACAATTACCTTCCCATTCATCTTTGATGTGATCTCTGACATTGAGATTGATGGTAACGTCTGCACGAACTCGGGTTGGCCAGTTTTCACCTATGTTGGGTTTGGCAACTTCAACTACAGTAAACGCCACAATGGGCTGTGCCATTCTTGCCCAGCCTCCAAATACTACACCACCATATTCAGATTGCCTGAAGACCAAAGAAATAGATAATTACTCAAACACAAATAACTTTCCCCCAACTTTTAAATGAGTAAAATTAGTAAGATATTCATACATTGTGAAATCATTATTAGAATTAACCTAAATAATACATCCATCCCCACACAGTTACCATTTTTTGTGTGTGTGTGGTGAAAACTTAAGATCTATATGTACCATCCCGACAAATTTCAAGTATATACTATATTAACTCTAGTTACTACACTGGCTATGCGGCCTCCAGAACTTATGCATCTTACAACTAAAAGCCTGTACCCTTACCAACAACTCCCCATTTCCCCTACCCCAACCCCTGATAACCACCTTTCTATGCCATTTCTGAGTTCAACTTTTTTAGATTCCCTATGTAAAGTGAGATCATTACTACTTATCTTTATCTATCCGGCTTATTTCACTTAATATAATGTACTCTGGGTTTATCCAACTGGTCAAAAAAGCAGGGTTTCCTTCATATAAGGACTGACTAGCACTCCATTGTGTGTACGTGTGTGTTTTATATACACACACACACACCACATTTTCACATTTTTTCTTTATCCATTTATCCCACGATGGACACATTCGTCATTTTCATATCTTGTTTTCTGTGAATAACATTGCATGACCATGACCATACAGATATCCCTTCAGGACAGTGATTTTACTTCTTTTGGATAAATACCCCAAAGTGGGATTGCTGGATTATATAGCAGTTCTATTTTTAATTTCCAGAAAAACCTCCATACTATTTTCTATAATGGCTGTACTAATTTATATTCCTACCAACAGGGTTCCCTTTTCTCCATATCCTTGCCAACACTTGTTATCTTTTGATTTTTTGATGAAAGCCATTCTAAAAGCATGAACTGGTATCTCATTGTAGTTTTGATTTATATTCCCCTGATGATGAGGAATGGTGAATTCCTTTTCATCTGTCATTTGTATGGCTTTTTTCTTCAACTTTCTCTCTTTTTTTTTTTTTTTTTTTTTTTGCAGTTTTTGTCCAGGGCTGGGTTTGAACCTGCCACCTCTGGCATATGGGTCTGGTGCCCTACTCCTTTGAGCCACAGGCACCGCCTTGTATGGCTTTTTTGAAAAAATATTTTTTTCAGGTCCTTTACCCATTTTTAATTGGGCTATTTGGTTTTTGGAATTGAGTTATATTCAGTTATATTTTGAAGATATACAAACACACATAAAAAATCCTTATCAGATATTTGGTTTGCAAATACAGTAGAATCTCTGTAAGATGACTACCCAAGGAACTACAACAAACTGGTCAACATATGGAGGGAGTCAACACAAGGATCTAGGCTTATTGACATGTGGTGCATGTCTAGTCTATCGAAACTAAGTCAGCTTGAGGTGGTGGTAAATGTAGGGAGGCAGTCAACCATGAAGAGAGGGTCTACTGTATTTTCTCCTATTCTGTAGGGTTGCTTTTATATTTCCTTGATTGTTTCCTTTGCTGGGTAGAAGCTTTTTAGATTGATGTAATTCCTACTTGTTTTTTAGCTTTTGTTGGCTATGCTTTTGGTACCATATTTTAAAAAAAAAAGTCAATGTCAAGACCAATGACAGGAAGCTTTCCTTCCAGGTTTTCTTCTACGAATTTCACAGGTTCAAGTTTCATGTTTAAATCTTTAACCTATTTGCAGTTGATTTTTCTACACAGTGTAAGGTAAAGATCCAATTTCACTTTTTTGCATGTGGCTATCCAGTTTTCCCAATACCATTTATAGAAAAGAAACTCCTTTCCTTATGGCACATTCTTGGTATATGCATCAAAGACTAGTTGATCAAATGTGTGGGCTTATTCCTGGGCTTTCTAATCTCTTCCACTGGTCCATGTGTCTGTTTCTATGCCAGTACCACGCTGCTTTGATTAGTATGGCTTTGTAAAATAATTTGAAATCTGGAAGTGTGATGTCTGCAGTTTTGTTCTTCTTGATCAAGATTGCTTTTGCTGGCCAGTGCCTGTGGCTCAAAGGAGTAGGGCACTGGCCCCATATACCGGAGGTGGTAGGTTCAAACCTGGCTCCAGCCAAAAACTGCAAAAAAAAAAAAAAGATTGCTTTTTGCTATCTGGGATCTTTTCATGTAACTAATTAGCACCCTTTCATTCTTTCATTTCAGCTTGAAGAACTCTCCTTAGCATTTCTCCTTCTTCTTCTATTTGAAACAGGGTCTCACTACGTTTCCTGGGCTATAGTGCAATAGTGTCATCATATTTCCGCAAACTCCTGGGCTCAAGTAACACTCCCACCTTTGGTAGCTAGGACTTCAGCCACATGCTACCATGCCTGGCTAATTTTTTACTTTTTTCATTTTTGTAAAGCTGAGGTCTCCCTATGTTACTCTGCACAGTCTCAAACTCCTGGGCTCAAGTGATCCTCTCACTTGGCCTTTCAAAGTGTTAAGATTATGGGCATGA
This sequence comes from Galagoides demidoff, assembly GCA_963574575.1. Taxonomy (NCBI): domain Eukaryota; kingdom Metazoa; phylum Chordata; class Mammalia; order Primates; family Galagidae; genus Galagoides; species Galagoides demidoff. The sequence goes on from CAUYQV010117270.1 coordinate 12,423, forward strand.
GCCACCACACCAACTCCCATAGCATTTCTTGTACAACAGGAACTAGTGGTGATAAACTCCCTTAGCTTTTCTTCTGTTTGTTTTTATCTCTTCTTCATCTCTAAAGGATATCTTTAGTTTTATTTTGTGTTCTTACCCTCTTCATCAACATGGTCTCAATTGTTAATATTTTATGTTCTATATTTTAAGTATTTCTGTAAGTGACTTCAAATACATTTTCAAAACAAGGTAAAGTTTAAAAAATTAAAAACAAGCAAATAGTGATAATTTTTATTTAAATAACCCCCTCTAGGGCGGCGCCTGTGGCTCACGGAGTAGAGCGCCAGCCCCACATGCCAGAGGTGGTGGGTTCAAACCCAGCCCTGGCCAAAAACCGCAAATAAATAAATACACCCCCCCCCCTTCGAGTATGATATTTAAATCATTTAAAAGATGCTGCAATCAGTTGTAATAACTAGAAGCACTAACATCCAAATACCCATATTCTTCCTCCTTATATTACTCTAGTGCTTTAGGTTTTACATTAAATAGTGTATTTGGGAAATCTATACTATAAAAACCGCAGCAGCACTCCAAAATTGAAAAGTACTGCCAAAAAACAAAATGCTTACAAAAATAAACTACATACACCCTATATAAAGGCTTTGTGTCACAACAAAAAATTACAGAAGTTCTTAACATTAAGGGGAGAAACTAATTAAAAATAAAGTTTTGCAATCCAATAACTTGGTTACTAGGACAATTTCTGAAAGGCATTACCTTGGGTCTAAACCCTTGTGAAATAACTTTCTATTATCCTTTCCATGTTATATACTGTGATATGTACAGTTTACATACCACAACGCTCATTCATTGTAAATGTACAATTCACAGACTGTGCACCCATCACCACAACCCGACTGTGGAACATCATCATCCTTAAAAGAAATCTCTTTTTTCCAATTGCAGACAATCCCTGTTCCCACCCCCAGACAACCACGAATCTACTCTTCTTTTTTCTTCTTATAAAATTACTTGAAACATGAAGCATTAAAAAGTATAGATTTCTGCCCCTGATAAGCACATCCTTCCTTCCTTCCTGTTGCTTAATGGTTCTCAGCAACCTTAAAACATAATCATTAGAATCATATAATGGGTAAAAATGCTTCGGCTACATTTCCGTCTTAAGGATACATGGAAAAAAAGAAGCCCGGCCCCTTTTAAGATTGCATCATTTTTACTAGTTTTCAATTATAGGTATTAGGAATATAAATTTAGAAAAATGTATTACAAATGTGAATAAATCAACTCCCCAAGTGGTATTTTCTTACCCTTTGAGAAAAATGGTGTAATTGTTAAAATATTATTTTATTAAAAGACCAAAAGAACTCTAAGCAATTGTGTAGTACTTAGCATATAAGTAAAAAAAAATAAGTGAATTCTATTGGTTGAACTGCTAGTTAATAAATCCCTACTTTGTAAAATGGGCAAAATTAGGCCAGAATCTGAGCATAAACTCAAGGTAACCATAAATTGTAAGGAAGTTTTCTGATCAAGTACTCCCCCGGGTACAAACAATGGGCAATAGTCTCAGCAAAGCTGTGGGCAGGGACAAACAGCCAGTGGGCATACAAATTTCACAGTGCTTGCCTGCCTACTGACTCAACTGATTATTAAGTCAAAAATATTTTGTGTTGTGTTTTATAGTCTCACCCAGAATAACTTTTCACATAATAATTAATTAAAAAATAGAACACTATATAAAATAAAACATACAAGTGAAAAAAATAGATCCTAATCATAGTGTCTGTGGTAGCTCTCTGTAATTAATAAGGAGAGAAGCCTGGAAGATACCTGAATCAGCTCACATTCAAAAACTATTAAACATCCTAGCGCTCTGGGAGGCTGGAGAATTAGTTGAGGGCAAGAGCTCAACAGCAGCTTGAGCAAGAGCAAGACCTGTCTCTATAAAAACAGAAAAATTAGCCAAGCATGGTGGTACGTGCCTGTAGTCCCAGCTACCCAGAAGGCTGAGGCAGGAGGATCATTTGAGCCCAGGAGTTTGAGGTTGCAGTGAGCTATCACTATGCCACTCCACTCTAGCCCTGGGTGACAGAGTAAGACTGCCTCAAAACAAAACACTATTAAGTTATTCATTTATCATATATAGTATAACTGTATGTGTCAATATGGCGTGACTATAATGTACAAAAATTCATTTCACAGAATTTTACTCATTTATAATCGCCTGTGATGTATAACATCTCCTTAAATTTCATAACTGGAATGCAACAGTGAATAAAAAGGACTTACGCAAAGTCAGTCATTTCTGAAAAACCGAAATTAACCTTCACAAATCTTGTAGTGCAGAACTGCTACAAAAACTAAAAGGACAGACTTTTCTTGGCTAAACGAGTTCCAGCCGTGAGCTAGCAAGTAGGGAGCTGAGTTTATGTAGAACCATACCTCAAATAATTAGACCTAATGGTCTCCTCAAGGGAATCTATAGATGGAGGACCAGAGAACACTTCTCAATGTACCATTTTATCGAATATCAGCGAGAGCCTCACCCCCTCCCAATTCCCTTAGAGGGGCAGACTGTGACTACTGGTAACAGCCATAAGAGCAGCTGGGTTAGGGGAGTACCCCCTTACCATGCTTCCTCTAGGATGTAAAACTGTCCTACCTTAGCACAGGCCTGTTGGTCAACCCTGACCCTTTCTTCTTTACGTTCTTACTATGTCCAGCCTACTCTCCTCTCTCTCTTTCTTCCCTTTCCAAACATGACACCTTCACCTCACTTATCCCCAGTTTCCCAGTCCCACTCCCAAATACACAGATAGTTTATATTTTACCACTTTTGATATATTTGAATTCACAGTAAAAAATTTCTCAAAGAGTACCTATTCCCTATGTTGGAAAGCACCTTTGTGCCAGGTCTATTATTTCTAAATACACTTATGAGGTTTCTGATAGATATCAATCACTATTTTAGCATCTCTTTATTACAAGCGGAATCAACTTACTAACCATGGCTTCATTCTGCTGACACTATCTTCAATGTCCTGCCTAATTTCGTAAGTTGATTCCAAGCGGAAGAGGTTAAAGTTCCTTAGGAGGTAGTCATGAAGAGTCAAAAACTGCAAATTCAACTTAGGAAGAGCCAGACAACCTGAAAAGAAAGAAAACACCCACATTTGAATTATTCTTTTATTCAGACATTTGTTCTGTATGTTTTAAGAGGCACCACAGATTTGATAAGAATCTAATGGTATCTGAAGCATATATGTCATAATGTCTTTTTTCATTTTCACAAAAATATTGAAACTAGTTTAAGAAATGCTGTCTATTACAAAGTAAGAATGAAGAATGAGTCTTACTAATACATGTAATCTGCATATCAGTGATTCATATGCAAACAGTACTTCTTTTTTGTTGTTGTTGTTGTTACAGTTTTTGGCTGGGGCTGGGTTTGAACCCGCCACCTCCGGTATATGGGGCCAGTGCCCTACTCCTTGAGCCACAGGCACCACCCCAAACAGTGCTTCTTAAAATTACTTAAAAATGCTTAACACTAACAAAACAGTCAGTTAAAAATTTCCTTTATCACCTAATTTATATTTGGCAAATCTTGAAATGCATATAGCAACCATAACCTTGGCCCATGACAAAATTTAGCAAAACAACAGAATCAGTATGTACATTGCATAAATTCATTACAATGATCACTAATGTGCTCTGAACTTAACTTTTAGTTAAATTAAGGATAAGGCATTGCTTATTGCTTATATTTTGTTGTAGATTCCCCCTTCTCTGACTATAATAGTGAACACTGTTCTTTTCTTTTTTTGAGACAGAGTCTTACTATGTCACCCTTGGTAGAGTACCATGGCATCACAGCTCACAGCAACCTCAAACTCTTAGGCTTAAGAAATTCTCTTGCCTCTGCCTCCCACTACAGGTGCCCGCCACAATGCCCAGCTATTTACTGTTGTTGTTGTTGTAGTTGTCATTGTTGTTTGGCAGGCCCAGGCCAGGTTCAAACCCACCAGCCCGGGTGTATGTATGTGGCCGGCACCCTAACTGCTGAGCTACAGGCACCGAGCCTGCTATTCTTTTCATTATCCTCACTGCATAGTATTTCCCTTGGACAGTTAGTGACCAAGCACCAAAAACGTTTAAAAAAAAAACCTCCAAACAACATTTGACTGACAAATCATATTTCTGTCATCCTTATCCATACTATCAAAGCAATAAAGAGCTTAAGGCAAGAAATAATTATGTGCAAAAGTTTCACATCATTTAGTAAGCCCATTAGTAAGCCCTGACTTGTAATTTATCTCAATTTCTTTCAGGCCAGATGCTGAGAGAAGGTATCTCTTTTGATAGTACATTTTTATTAAAAAAAAAAAAAAAACTATTAAAGTGTCACACTTTGCAGCCCTCTCTGAATGAATAAATCTAGGTGTCAAGTATCAATGACTACCCTATCACAAAAGGAAAGACAAGCCGACGGCATGTGCCTCCTGATGAAAGAACATACCACAACCAAGCCTCTTGCCACTGGGAACATTAGCTTGATTAAGCCTCCAATCCCCAGGCCGATTTGCAAGAAAAATAAAGAGCAGAGGAATACACTGCTCTGTGTCCTGAGTATTCAATAAGAAAACTTGAGACCATGGGAAACTCTATGGGTCAAACCAGGAAACCTCGTCTTCCACAGGAAAACAAGAAAGGAATATATAAAGCAGGACTGGGCAACCTGAGGCCTAAAGGCCACATGTGGTCTTCTGGGTCCTGCAGGGTGGCCTTGTGACTGAATTCAAATTTTACAGAACAAATGCTTTTATTTTTATTAACACATTTGTTTGTTTTTATAAGCTTATCTTATTTTTTAAAGGAACATATTTAAAATACCAAAGAACAAAACATGTTTCAACCAAACAATCCCCCCAGACTGACCAGCACAGTTAGATAGAACATTAGTAAACTATCAGGGCTAAATTGACAGCTGCTACACTCACGGTTTAGTTCTAACTTCTCCTGCCTGACTGGCCCCACTACCACACCAGCATAGTTAGCTAGAGTTTATGGGGGTTGAGTATACCAGTCCATTGCCAGGTTTTGACAACGGTGCATTTTGTTTCAGTCTGAAGTGGAATTTGTGAATAGTTGCGCGGCTTGACAGTATTTTTTCTTTACTTAACAGCCCTTCATGTCAGAGAAGAACAAGAGGACACTAAAGGAAGCAAACAGATTTGCTAATGAGGACTGGGAAGTACAACATTATTTTGTTTCTGCTAAAGATAAAATGATACTGTAATATCAACATGAAAGAAATTTGGCTCGTGGCTCAAGTGGCTAAGGTGCCAGCCACGTACACCTAAGGTGGCGGGTTCCAATCCAGCCTGGGCCTGCCAAACAAGGATGATGGCTGCAACCAAAAAAAGCCGGGCATTGTGGCGGGCGCCTATGGTCCCAGCTACTTGGGAGGCGGAGGCATGAGACTTGCTTGAGCCTAGGAGTTGGAGGTTGCTGTGAGCTGTGATGCCATGGCACTCTACCCAGGGGGATAGCTTAAGGCTCTGGCTCAAAAAATAAAACCTGAAGCAACTTATAAAGTAGCTTATAAATGTGGGGCAAAAGGTCATCTAGTGATGTGAAAACTGAAAGAACGCCTTGTCAAAGCTGGAGGATGCTTGGACCCCAACAACGTTTCAAAGCACAAACAACCACTTATTCCAAAGGAGAACCATAACTGATCAGCAGGATGAATGAGGGTTCTATGTAACAGAAAAACTTTGTGCAACAGTTCAAAAGGAAAATATATATTATTCAATCACCTTGGATAAATCTACTGGTACTACTGACTTGGCACAGGCTTTATGTTTCATTGGGATCATAATAGAAGACTTTCTTTGCTAATGAAAAGTTACTTGCTTTGGGCATTCTTGTGAACAGAGCACAGCCAACAGGTATCTTCAACAACTTTCACGATAAATATGAAGTTGGAATGAATTTGGTAATTTAGTGAGTGTACATACAGACTGTGCATGTTCCATGACAAGAAAACATGAAGGGGCCAGGCGTGGTGGTGGCTTATGTCTATAATCCTAAAACTCCAGGAGGCCAAGGCAGGTGGATTGCCTGAGCTCACAAGTTCCAGACCAGCCTGAGCAAGAGCGAGGCCCCATCTCTAAAAAAAAATAGCTAAGCATTATGGTGGGCACCTGTAGTCCCAGCTACTTGGGAGGCTGAGGCAAGAGAATCCCTGGAGCCTAAGAGTTTGATGTTGCTGTGAGCTTTGATGCCATGGTACTCTACCAAGGGTGACAAAGTGAGACTCTGTCTCAAAAAAAAAAAAAAAAAATGAAAAAGAAAACATGAAGGTCATATTGCATATTAAAGAAGTATAACAGGCTCGGTGCCTGTGGCTCAATAGGCTAAGGCGCCAGCCACATACACCTAAGGTGGCGGGTTTGTATCCCCAGCCCAGGCCCGCCAAACAACAATGATGGCTGCAACCAAAAAATGGCTGGGCGTTGTGGCGGGCGCCTGTGGTCCCAGCTACTTGGGAGGCGG